>CABHPP010103087.1:27472-45519 GCA_902168425.1 Peromyscus attwateri | reverse complement strand
GGACACCCCCAAAGGGCCAAGAACCACAGGTTGAGAACCACTGACTTTGAGGAAGAGGCAGAACAAGGCCTAAAGTACAAGCAACTCACTTTCCACAAATTAACTAGTATTAACAAGTACAGCGTGTTAACGTAAGGATACACATACAAGAGATGGCTCAGCAGTTGAAAGCATTAGCTGCTCTTGCTGAGGACCCAGGTCTGGTTCCCAGCACCCACAAGGTGGCTAGCAACATCTGTAACTCTAGTTCCAAGAGATTCAACACCTTCTTCTGGCCTCCAAGTGCACCAGGCATGCACATGGTACATAGACATACATGTGTGTAAAATACACATATACATAAAATACAGCATCTGGGAGATGGAGGCAGCAGTTTAAGGTCAGACTTGACTAACAGAAAGTTAAAGGCTAACCTGAACCACATGCATAGGCAGATCCCTGGAGCTTACCAGGCAGCCAGGATAGTCAAATCTATGAGCTCCAGGTTCAAGTGAGACTCTGCCTCAAAAACAGGTGGATCCTAACTCAAAATATATTTGAAAAGAAAAAACAAAAAACAAAAACCCCAAAACCCCAAACTCCTACCATAGAGTGATGTGACAATAAGCCAGCTAAAGAGGATCTGAACAAACATCATGAGCATCAAGAACAAGGCGAAGCAGGACTTAAGAGGTGCCACCCTACACCTTCTTATGTAAGGAGAGGGTCTGGGAGCATGTGTAGAAAACAGAGGCCCATGCTCGGGTTAGGGACTCTGGATGTTTGAATGAGAATGACCCCTATAAGCTCACATGTTTGAATACTTGGTCCCTAGTTGGTGGACTGTTTGGGAAGGACTAGGAAGTGTGACCTTATTAGAGGAGGGGTGTCACTGTGGATGGACTCTGATGTTTGGAAAGTCCACACTAGTCCCAGTTATTTCTTGCTCGCTTTCTGCCTTCCACCTGCTGATAAGGATGTAAGCCCTCAGCACAATACCTGCCTGCCTACTCCTGTGCTTCCTGGCATGATGGTCATGGATTCAACTTCTGAAACTATAAACCCCCAATAAACTGTTTTGTTGTTTTTTCAAGACAGGGTTTCTCTGTGTAGTTTTGGTGCCCGTCCTAGAGCTCGCTCTGTAGATCAGGCTGGCCTCGAACTCACAGAGATCTGCCTGGCTCTGCCTCCCAAGTGCTGGGATAAAGGCGGGCGCCACCACCGCCCGGCCTAAACTCTTCTTTCTGTAAGTCACTTTGGTCACGGTGTCTCATCACAATAATAGAAAGGTTACTAAGACGGGGAGGGACATAATACAGTGCCACCACAACTGAAAACAACTCCAACTTCCTCCAAAGACTAACAACACTGTTCAAATTTTGTATTGTACACACTACACGAATTGTATGTTACACCCTCACCCACCTCTCACTCCCAGATTAAAGAAATACTGAGGCAAGTACCAAGCCACAAAGTGGTAACAGACTGACCTGCATATCCTCAGGCCAACCTATCCAAACCCTACACCTTTAAGGTATCTCATGTGACCAGAGGCTCCACCAAGGCCCTCTCCTTCTACCACCTTCCAGAGCAAGAGGGCAGAGAATAAGCATTCAGGCTTTGCAGGTAACAAAAGTTTGTTACAATTTCTTCTCTTCCTACAACCTCTTCCAAAGAAAAGTTGTCTGCGTTCCAGAAGCACTCAACAGCACCGTGAGCTAACCTGGACCCAAATCTTTACCAAGAAAGCCCTACTCCGTCTCAGCCCAACCATAAAAGCCTTGTCTGGGACACCAGCAACAGTTGATCCAGCAATGTTGCCAGAAATGAGCAAAACCTGGCATTTCCTATACTGAGGGTGAAGACAAGGGTTAGTACACTCTGGGCACTGTAGTCTCTTAACTTCTTGCATTTAAAAACCATCTCACCTAAGTCTAACAAGTTTCACCACGGAGCCAGGCTGGCCTGCAACCCAAGACCCTCCTACTGAGCTTCCAGAATGGCGAGGAACTTCAGTACTTCTTTCTGCAATACCATGCCATTTCTTATTCCAAGGTCAAGAAAAAGTCAACTGCTGCCTGCCCTGTCCTGCCCCCTCTAGCCTTTATACCCTGGGACACTGGGTGGGTCACTAAGCAATGGCCAGGGACTAGGCCTTACTTACCATTAAGGCAGCGCCTCCGATACTTGTGGTAGACATGTTGTGTGAAGCCATTTTCCTTGAGCAACTCATGGGAAGGATGCTGGAACTTGGGCAGTGACTGAGGGGTACAGCCATAGCTGCCAACTGCAGGTGTTCCTTCGGAAGGACTGGAGCTATGGAAGCCACAAGAATGATGGCATCACCAGTTACAAATTTCCCAGGTAGCCCCACTCTAAGATTAGGAGAGGTCCTTCTGACCTACCAGCCAGGGTACAGTTTTGCTCTGCACTGGCCTTAACCTACAGCCACCAGCTGTGCAGTGACCTTGGGAGAGTTCTGAGAGGTCACTGAGGTTCACAGGGCTTGGGACCCTGGTCCAGGGGTGACAGACAGATCTATCAATGCCAAGGAACTCACAGTAAGAAACTTTCCTTAAATCCTTACCTATTTCTAGTGTCTGCATCCCTGGGAAGCCAAGTACGCAGACTGGTGACTCCCAAACCTTACTTAAAAATAGATTTGGCAAGAATTAATGAAGTGTCCGGGCCCTACACTGAGTGGCTGAGTCATACTGCGGTGCTGGGGACGGAACCCAGTCTTGTCATGCCAGCATGTCTTTACAGTCAGGTATGGTGGCAGTCTACTAACAGTCAGGCATGGTAGTTCATGCCTTTAACCTCAGCACTAGAGGCGGAATCTTGTGAGCAGGTGATCTATGAACTCAAGGCCAGGCTGCTCAACATAACTAAGTTCCAGGCTGGTGAGGGCTGCAGAGTTAAGACCCTGTCCAAAAAGAAAAAGAACAAAACACAAAGAAGCTTCCAATTCTCAGGCCTTGGGCTAAGCTTCCCACACGGCTGTACGGATTTAGATTCAGTAGGTGAGTGCCATGTGCCCTATATGCCCCCAGGCAGCCTGACTGCCCTGGCCACAGTACCTAATAGAAGCAGTCCTGGGCCTGTGCTCCCGGGAATCCATCACCCAACCCACATGACTCTCCAAGGGGGGGTTCGAGCTGTGTCTTGTCTTCCTTTTTCGTGGCATCTGTAAAGATGAAACCAGAACTTGTTATCTACACATCTACTACTATAATGGAACCAGAACTTGTAATCTACACATCTACTACTATGATGTATATCAAGCAGCCCTTAGTCTACAAGTGGTACATTCCATTTTACAAAAGCATTTTCTTATTTTGATACAACTGGAGGTTGAACACAAGGCTTTGTGTACTAGACAAGAGCAATACCACTGAACTATACCCCCAACCCTACAAAAACATTTTCTCATTATCTCACAGTTGAGGTGGAAAAGCAGGGAGATGTGCCTGAGGCCTCTCATCTGGTCTGCCTTCCCTCAGCCTCTGCAGGCCATGCCTATACTCAAGTCTACTTTGTGAGCTCTCAGCCTAAGGATGCTGTCTGAGGGGATCCTGGCCCTTTGTTGGCTCAGACAAGGCCGAAGAGCAGGCAGGACTCCACCCAGCTGAAGTACCTTACCTTGGCATCTAGGGTCCGCCCTTCTTTCACCACTGGATAAAACCGTGATGTCTGACTAGAGTCTTTGAGCTGAGGGGTCCGGGGAGTGCGGGGAGTCCTGGCGTTTCGGTAGTTTGGCGACTCTGGGACAGTGGTTGGTAGAGAACGGGCAATGGTGGAGGGCTCAGGAGCACCAAACAGCTTGTTGGCCAGGGCATCAGTAGGAACTGTAGAGGCAGAATGGGTCAATGTGCAGGGAAATCTCTGGCTAGGGCTCAATACCTCTCACCCACACTGGGCTTCAGGTACTCATCCCTCACCTTGTTGGAACCGAGGTGGTCCAGGAGGAACTTCCTGGTTAGGATCCACAGGGGGCTCAGGGGTCAGTGTGTCAAATTGCTCCCGACTAATCATATTCACTTTCTTGAAGTTCTCGACTTCTTGCTGTAGATGTGAGGTAGGTGGGAAGCTGTTAGTCAGTAAGATGCTCTGGCTGGCTCAGGAATCAAGACTAGCAGAAAACTGGTGAGGATGGCTTCCCTGTCCACACACAGGATTCTAGTCTGCACCACCATCCCAGGTACCTGACATTAGGGTACTGATCTCAGTGCTGAGCCTGCTCCTCTTCCCAGGCATTGCACAGTTGGGCAGCCGCTATCAAGGAACGTGCTGCAGACTGCCCTGACACTTCCTGAGTTTTCCTACAACTGGGAGGACACTGCCAGTCACTTTCATCTCTGCATTACTACTTGTTCACAGGCTCACCAAGCACCAAACACAGCCACTCCAAAGAAACTGACAAGAAATGTCTCCACAAGGGTCTCTCTTTTCTCCATTTTCGACTAATAAGAACCCCTAAAAAGACTTTTTTTATATATGTCTGACTAGAGATAACAGTCTAATTTTTATTTTATCTTCCACAAGGGTCTAGCCAACTGTATAACATCAAAATGAATGGTTAGACAGGACAGTTAGTCACCCCACATGCTGTTTACATTGTACACATACACATTTCCTCTGTTAGTATCAATCATCCATCACCTTCTCATACACGAAGACAAAAGGCTGCAATGAAGGTACCTGCCCAAAGTCATGTGGCCAACCTTCCTCTTCTCCACATGTTACAAGACCCCAGGCCCTCAAGCTATGCCTGAACCTCACCTTGATCTGTGAATACTCAGGCTCAAACTTCTCAGTCCACAGGTCCTGCTCATAGTAGAAGAGCCCGTCATTAATGACCTTGGCCAGCTCAGCACTCATCTTGGCACGAGAAGTATGGTTTCCTGTGCGGTCCCCCCCAGGGTGCCGACGCATGTAAGGTGGTGTTTGAGTGACAATGAGGATCTTGTTGACATCCCGGTCATCAATCTCATAATCAGAGTCCTCATCGGACCAGGCAGTGAAGGTATTCTTCCGCCCATCCATCTGCTCCATCTCCTCGTCAAACAGGAAGTCTAGTTCTTCTTGCTCATCCTGATCCTTAGACATCAGCTGCTGGGAGGGAAGCTGCTGAGGCAGAGCAGTTGGGTGGGAGAACCTGGGCTCCTCTGACTTCTGAAATAGGGACAAACACCAAAGGGGAATGACCTGGGAATGACAAATGAGGCCCTTGAACCAGATTTTCTAGCTGTCCAAGAAGCTCTCTAGTCTCTCAGTTCAAAAACATCACAACTGTAACCCTGGCAACTCCAGTAAATCACAGGTGTCCTTTCTGGACTCAGCTTCATGGAGAAAGAAACACCTCAAAGGAGCCCAGACCTTTACTCAGTTACACACAGTCATTCACATACAGTTGTTTCTGTTTACCTTCACAGCCCACATACTGGCTGTTAGAAGCAGGCACAAAGCACAGTTCAGCTGAACCTTCCATCATGTGTCTACTCAACACCTTGGCAGACAGTTTCAGGCAAGCAGCCTTGCTTCAGTACCTTCAGTACTTAGACTGGGTCCCAATCATAGCAGATATTCAATGGTTCCATGAGTGAGCACCCACCCAACAGTACCAAGCTCTGTATGAAAGCCTGGATGAGCAAAACAAGACCCTGTACTTAGGAACTTCACAGCTCAGCAGGAGAAAGCAACCAGCAGCCATCTGCAGCATGGTTCAACAAAGGCTCTTAACAGGCCTAGGAAGCATACAAGGAGGATGCTGAACCAGCCAGAGTTGGGTGTGGTTAGGAAAAGCTTCCTAGAACAGGCCACTAAAGGAACAGAGTGGGCTAGGCAGAAAAGACAGCACGTTCCAAAGGCAAGGTGAAACATTTCAGTGGTGACAGACTGAATGTACCTGACACCAGGAGAAGCATGTCTCCCACACAGTATACACCCAAGAGGCAACTCTCTGTTGGGCCAAGCACTTCCCACAGAACTCCCTTCCTTTAAGGTTCAAGATATGAAGGAGAAATGGGGTTACCCCTAGGTCCCATCTTTCCAGAGCTTGTACAGTTGCCTGGGCCTTGGAAGGTACTTGTCTACTCAACACTACTTCTCATGGCTGAAGCCAAGAACAGTGAGATATTCTGGGATTGAGCAGACACAGAGAGGGAAAGAAAATGGGAGAGCCAGACACAGTGGCAAAACACATAAAGAAGGAGAGAACTATAGAGAAGACAAGTCCAAGGTCAGCTCTGAGGCCACTTCACAAGGCCCAGACCAAAGGTCTCCAGAGGGAGCTGAGCTTGCAGAAGTGGAAGAAATGAATGGGCCTGGAGAGAAGGCAGTGATCCTCCTACCTGGAGTCAACACACACTGCTTTCCTCTTTCTAGGACCCAGGGCCACCTAGGTTTTCAGTTTAGACCCTCAGGACTAAGCCAGGCCTCACCCACCTTAGGGCGTGCTGGGGAGGGCCGAGGCCTTTTCTTCACTTCAATCCAGCTCTCAGAATCCAGGTCTGGGAGGCTGGCAGACAGGCCCTTGGGAAGAGTCTTCAGGTTGCTGACTTCCTCTGTCTTGGTTGGCACCGGGGTAACAGCACGGGGAGAGCCAGGTGCTGATTCTGAAGGGAGAAAAAGCCAGGCTTCATCATCCTAGTCTTTTCCAGGGCAGTCCTGAGGTGACTGCACACTGGAGGATAAGATGATATCTAGCCACCAGTGGGGCACCTACCAGTCTCCTTCTGGTAGTGCTGGCGGGGAACAAACTCTGGGCAGTTGAGAAGCTGAGAGAAATCTGTTTGTGAATAATCCACTATAGGGGGACCAGGAAGTGGCCACTTCTCAGGTTGTTCCCTCCTGCGGACCTTCTCCTCAACGATCTCCACCACTGTGCTGTCCTTTAGAGCCTGCAGAGGAGGAGAGACAGGAATGAAGAGGACCACCTGGGGCAAACAGAGAGCTGGAGACAAACAGGTCCCTAAGCACCTGGTTCAGGCCAGCAGCAGTAGTAAACATCTGGCCACATTCTCCCTGACTGACAGGCACATAAGAAGTACAAACATGAAAACTAATGTCACTCAACAAGCCTGCAAGTCAACTTCCAGAAATCCAGAGAACACTTGCACAAAGGAGACCATATGTCCAAGATTTAGGTAAAAGGCTGTTCACAGTGACAGTGACTGTAATAGGAAAAGCACCTACCATCATGCTGGCAATTTAAACCATAAGACAGGAATAGGTCAGGGCAAATACCAGCCTTTTATTTGAATTTTGAGAAAAAACAGATATATATCTATATATATCTTAACAACTGTTGTTAAGAGGCACAGGCAAATTATCATGGGCTGCTATCTCTGGATGCAAAAGTGAAGATTAGGCCTTTTCTCTCTCTTTCTTGCTTTCTTTTTTCTGCGACAGGGTTTCTCTGTGTAGCCCTGGCTGTCCTGGAACTCAATTTGTAGACCAATGTGGCATCAAACTCAGAGATCCTCCTGCCTCTGCCTCTCATGCACTGGGATTAAAGGTGTGCAATACCACACCTGGCTTAAGAGATTTTCTATGTAAACTCTTTGAAATCTTTAGAGGGGAAAAAAAAAAGGGAAAACTCAACATGTGGTAACATTGTCATTATGGCCAAGAGAAGAAGAAGAGAGATACTGCAGGTGGGAGTGCAGAAGATTCACATCTAGAAAGGGTTAGGCAGTGTCTTGCAAAATTAGTTTGCATTCACCTTTGGATCTGCCACCCTACTTCTAAAATCTATGCCAGACAAAAAGCTAAACACACAAAGCCATCTGTTACAGACATATGCTGTTTGTATATCAGTAAAGCAGTTAAGAGCACTAACTGCTCTTCCAAGAAGACCCAGGTTACATTTACAGCACCTACATGGCAGCTCACAGCCATCTCTAACTCTAGTCCCAAGGAGAATCCAACGCCCTCTTGTGGCCTCTGCAGGCACTACATAAACATGTCGCACAGACACACACGCAAACAAAGCACCCTCCTCCCTCATTTCCTCTCCCTCCCAAGGGACTAGAAACCACCATGATTCTATCTTAATAGATGAAACACCATGGGAGGTGTACATGCAGCTTGAAATAAGAATGGGGTGGTGAGTTCCAGGACATCCAAGGCTACACAGGGAAAACCCGTCTTGTGAGAAAAAAAAAAAAACAAAAAATCAAAAAAAGGAGGTAGGATCTTCTATTTTACACCACTTTGCAGCTAGTTCCCAGATACATAAAGTAAATCAAAGAAGTGATAAAATATTTGTGACATATCACCATTTACCAGCACTTGGGAGACAGAGGCAAGTGGATCTCTCTGAGTCCAAGGCCAGCCTGGTCTACAGAGTGAGTTCCAGGACAGCAAGGGCTACACAGACAAACCTTGTTTCAAAAATGAAAACAAACAAAACAATAACAACAACAACAACAAAAAAAGAATTTGTCTGTGACCCCTAGCAACAATTGTATGCACATAAATCTGCATGTTTTCTTTATTTATTTCCTTTGTCTTTATTTTATTTATTCATTTTTTGTTGTTGTTTTTCCAGACAGGGTTTCTCTGTGTAGTGCTGACTGTCCTGGAACTCACCACGGCCTGCCTCTGCCTCCTGAGTGCTGCAATTAAAGGCGTGCACCAACACTGCCTGGCAAATATGACAGTTTTAATACTTATATACCATGTAGACTTGGAATCAATATTTTCTACTTAAAATTTTTAAAAAATTGATGGGCTGGAGAGATGGCTCAGAGGTTAAGAGCACTGGCTGCTCTTCCAGAGGTCCTGAGTTCAATTCCCAGCAACCACATGGTGGTTCACAGCCACCTGTAATGAGATCTGGTGCCCTCTTCTGGCCTGCAGTCATACATGCTGTATACATAATAAATAAATAAATCTTAAAAAAATGAGAATTATGATGGCTGATATAACCTTCGAAACTTGAGTGCAAAAAGAAACTAATACACACCAAGTTAAAGGCACAGTGTCAAAAAAAAAATATTTTTCATGACTTGGAGTAACATTTATCTGACCATGTAAAATGCCAAAAAGAAAACAAAAGCCAGTCTGCAGTGGTAATGAATGAATTATTACAGGAACAATATGTACATACTGTGTGTGGATTAAAACAAATTAACTGGGAATTTGGGACATGGATCTAAAAAAAGTGGAAGCCAGCCAGGGCACACACTTTTAATCCAGCACTTGGGAGGCAGGAGTAGGCGGGTTTATAAGAGTTTCAGGCCAGTCTGATCTACATAGCAAGTTCCAGGACAACCAGGGCTACATAGTGAGACTCTGTTTTAAAAGGAAAATAGCCAGGTCTGGTGGAAAAATGACTTTAATCCCAGCACTTGGAAGGCAGATGCAGAGAGGTCTGGTCTACAAAGTGAGTTCCAGAGCAGCCAGGGCTACACAGAGAAATCCTATCTTAAAAATAAATAAATAAATAAACAAATAAACAAACAAATAAATGGATGGATGGATGAATGAATAAATAAATAAATAAATAAATGGAAAAGGAAATAATCATCTCATACTGTATGTACTTTACTCAACCTAGAAGCAATGAACAACCAAGTAGCAACATCAATGCAATGACTCAAAGTGTGGTGTCTAAACTTCAGTTCCTGTGAAGAGGAATTAATGTGGGGTTTGTTTGTTTGTTTTTTTTGTTTTTTTTTTTTTTTTTGGTTTCTCGTTTTTTGTTTGTTTGTTTCAGGTGGAGTGCTTTAAAAAAAAACATTAATTCCTCTTGCCGGCGGCGCACACCTTTAATCCCAGCACTTGGGAGGCAGAGGCAGGAAGATCTCTGAGTTCAAGGCTAGTCTGGTCTACAGAGAGAATTCCAGAATAGCCAGGGAGGTTACATAGAGAAACCCTGTTTTAGAAAACAAAAACAGAAACCCAAAACAACAACAACAACAAAAGCAGTCCACCTGGAACAGGGTGAACTATGGCCTCATGGACCAAATACAGTAAAGTGTGATCTAACAAAGGACTGAGGAAAAAAAAATATAGGGTAATCCATATTGCTTATAACATACAGTGCTAAAGAGGAAGTCCTGAGATCCTACCAGTTACCTTTGAAGGATATGGGGAACCAACTCCAAGTTCCAGAAACTGTTTATAGGGTGAAGAGAATCAAGCTCCTAGATCTGTCCTTCCTGTTCTATCTACCCTTGGTAAGTGAACAACTGACAAGCAAGTGTCTCCTCAAACTAGTTAAGCAAAAGTTGACTAAAGGATTAGAGTACCGCCATCTGCAACCCCTAAGGACATTGTCTCTGCAATAACCCAGCAGTTCCTATCTCAGAAGACAGTTAACATGCCATCCAAAAGAAGACACTAGCCATTTATAAAGCCCCAATTCTCATCATGCCTCCAGAACAGGACTACATATGAGTATGTGAGATGATGCCTCCGTCCCACGGACATGCAATCCTGCCTAGGAGACATGGCCTAATTTACCCAACAAGTAAATAGCAAGGGAAGAACAAAGGGTCGAAGGAGGTACAAGTCAACACACAGATCTGATCTGGACTCTGATCTTTACAAACCATTTTTAACAATATTTGGCACCAACTGGGGAGAATCTGAAATAAGGCATCAGGCAGTATTAAATAACTTAATATCTGTAGGTGTGATAGTGATAGTGTGGCTATTGAAATGCTAGATTTTCTAGAAGACCTACAAGGTAAGTGAAGGCAGATAAGGGGTACACAAGCAAGACCAGCTATGGTTGACTCATGCTGTAGCTGGTGAAGAGCTCACTGTCTTTGGTGGCCCCTTGGGTCTCAGTAGATGCAGTTAGTGGGGGTTCTTCCAGAGCTTAGCCCATCAACTCAGGACTCACAGGGACGACCTTACTTTCCCACCCTAACCCCTGGGAGAAGACATACCGCAAAGATGAGTGAGATGTCAGTGGTTAGGGCCTGTACACGGTGAAAGGAAGCAATAAGGGTGATGGGAAGGAACCCGTCAGCATCCATTTTCCGTCTCAGGAAGAAGTCTCGCTCTAAATTGTCCACGCTAAAGTAGTATTCACTAAGTGGGGGAAAAAAGGCATCACTGAGGGGCTACGGGCCTTCCTATCCACCCCCGCAATCTCACATCTCTGGCCGCCTCGCTTCCTCTCCCGCAATACAACTTAAAGCAGAGGCTCTCAACCTGTGGGTCACAATCCCTTTGGGGGTCAAACAACCTGACCCTTTCACAAGACCATCAGAAAACAGATATTTACATTACGATTCATAACAGTAGCAAAATAATTTTATGGTTGGGGGTCACCATAACATGAAGAACTGTAGTAAAGGGTCATAGCATGAGAAAGGTTGAGAACCACTGGTGTGGTGCTGAAAATGATGTCCTGCTACTTTGAGTCAAATCACCCATTCTACCTTTCAGCTATCATAGGTGAGCCCAACAAACTAATCCTCCTTTGAAACTCAGTTCCAACACTGTTCTGTTCCTAAAACACTAACACTACACTGCCTACTTCCTTGTATGGGTTCTCCTCTGTTCTGTGAGCCAGCACATTAGAATGAGTAAGGGCAAAGTATTTAGACATAAAGAGCTTTAATCCTGTGCTCTGTTACTTACTGTGATTTTGGAGGAGTTACTGGCCTGCCTGCTCCCCTATAAAACAGGGATAGGAGACCCAGCTCATAGGACTCCAGTATGCAGAAGTTATAGGCTGGGATAAGAATAGCCTGCAATAACTTGGCAAGAGCCTGGCAACAGTGACAGCTCAAGGACATGCTTGCCAGCATCCACCATGCTGTTGATGGGCTGCTTTGTGACTCTCGGAGTACAGAAGGGAACCAGACTGCTCACCTGTTAATGATAGTCTCTACTTTTCTTAAGGTAAATGTGGTTTTATGTTTGTAATGAACAGTATTCTGTGAAAGCAGAAAAGCCATCTTTCACAGCTTAAACAGGGCTACTACAACTATCGCTCACTAGGCCCTGTTCTGGGCCCCATTCCGGCACAGACCAGAAGAGCCTTCATACTCACATCTGGCGCTTGATATAGTCCTTGAGCAGCTCCTGGTCCACATTGTAAATCTCAGTGCTGCTGAGATTGTCAAAGTAGTAGGTGATATTGTTCATGTACTTGGGGGTACGGGGTCCCTCTGTACCATCAAATTTTCGGTAGCCAAACTGGTAGTCAAAGTGGGCTACAGGAGAAATGAGCATCATTAGAGAGGGAAGATTCCCGACTACTACCCCTGCCGCACTCCCTTGGACATCCTGGAGCCCAAAGGGGCTTCACGTACTTCGAGTGCCACCCCGTCCACGGCCCCGTCCACGACCACGCCCCCGTCCACGGCCACGGAAGGAAGCCCGAGCCCCACCGGCCCCATCACTCTTCACACTTGATGTCTCATCCTGGTCATGCCAGGCAGGCTCTGGTTTGGTCTCTGGTTGCCAGGCTGGGGTAGGTGGGGCCACAGATACAGGCATGTAGGTGACAGGTTCAGATCCTATGGTGAGAAGGAACACAAGGTAAATCCTGAGAGTATCCTCCTCATCCAGACCCTCCATAGCAAGCAGTACATACCTTTGATCTCCCCTCGGGTAGCAGGTGTATGTCTTGGCTCCTGCGGGCGAGTGGGACGTGAGGCCAGTTTCTCTCTCTGCACTTCAGGCTTCATGTCTATTTGCAACGGAACCCACTTGTGTTTGTTCCCTGAGGGACAACATGGGCATATGAGAGACATGGCAGTCCCCTCCCTACATGGCTTTTTTTCCTTCCCCCAAAATTTTGGCCCAAAACTATCCATCTGGTAGCCATAGGCACATTCTTTTTAAATACTGTCTCTGTCTCTCTGTCTCTGCCTCTGTCTCTCTCTCAAATCTCTAAAATAAGGAGGTCAGTGGCTCTCAGTGTAAGAATCACTTTCTGGAGCAGGACACCTAACTTTCCAGGCTCCCTTCACACCCGGGCCACATCACTGCCTGTAAGAACTGATCAGTTTAAGAAAAAGCAGTCAAGCCTGCATCATTTCGGCAGGTTTTAGAAACTCAGAGCAATGTAAAAGTCCGTTTGAGAGTAGATGTACTAAGGCTTAAAACACAGCTATTCCAAGCAGTGAGTCTTGTCAGACTTATGTCATTTACAAGTTCTGCAAGCATACCTCCCAGGTCCTGGCCAAGCAGGTGCACTCACCTTTCTTCTTCTGCCCGCCTCGCTGGCAGTCTTCATCCCCATTCTTTTCCTCCCCTGATTCATCTGACTTTGTTTTCGGGCTCTCCTTACTATCACCTCCATCTCCTTTCTCCTGCTCCTTCATGTCCTTCTTGGGTGGCAGCTTACGGGCAGGCTGAGGCTTATGGGACTGTGGCTGCAGTAGGCAAGGGAGAGAGTGCATACTAGAGCCTCTTGGGCTGGAGGAAGGACACACCTGATCACTGGGAATGTGTTAGGGTAGGCTACACACTACAAGACATGGCCACATGTGCCATGAAGTAGGAGGAACAGTTCATTTCTCTAGCCTACCCAAATCTGAAGGTGGAAGAGATGCTGACCCTGGCTTATCTGTACCACCTTTACAGTAAGGGTATGACCCACTGAGGTGGTCACTGGCTCAGAACAAAAGTACTGAGAAGAATGGAACTGACCAAGAGTCTCTTCTGTTAGGGTCTAGGGGAGCTAATCTGGAACCAGTGCTTGACCTGACATCTCTCCTCAATCACTCGGAAAATCCTGGCACAGTAATGGAGAACTATGGGCTTTGGAAAACTACAACACAGTTGTCTCCTAACCTACTGGACCATCAAGAACTACTAACTTCTGGAGTCAGATCACTGGAAGGCAGAGAGGAAATGAACAGTGCCTGGCAGATCCTGAAACTAGGCTCACACGAAGGTAATCTCTTAATTATTTTATTGCTGCCCACCTTATAGAACTAGTCTCCATTTGTTTGTTCAGATCAGAAGAAGGGTGTGTGTGTGTGTGTGTCCTATGTTACCCTGAACTCTTGGACTGAGCAGTCATCCTTTTTGAGTAGCTGGGACTACAGAAGTATACTACAGTGCCCTGCCAACTACTCATCTTCAAAACTCAAAAACGGTGAGGCTTATGGCTCTTGGACAAAAGTCAATTGAGTTTATAAAGACAGTATCTGAACCTGTCAATCCCTCCCCACACTCACCTGCACACTCTTGTGGGCTATCTCTCCAGGTGTAGGCCAATTGATTGCATCTCCAAAGTCACCAACCTGCAAGACATAGTCTTTGAAGGCCCCAGGGTTACCCTACCTTGGTCATTTTGCCCCACACCCAAGCTCTGGTTTCTCTGAGAGAGTTGGACCACTTCCGTTTGTAAACTCAAGACACCATGCACGGGCACCCAGAAAGGGCTTCCACGCTCTCCAGAGAGGGACCAGAAGTGCTTACTAGAACACGAAGAGGAATCACCCACTGGAGTCACTCTCCCTGCTTCTTACCTTGCTGCCCTTGCGCTGTTTAGGAGCAGCTGCCCTCACCACCTTGGCTGGAACAGAAGGTTCTATGGGAACAAGGAGAGAGAAAACAGCTGTTTAGAGCCTGTGTCACCACCGTACCCATCCAACCATGCACCTGCCGGTTCCCAGAGGAGCCACTGAAGAGAGGGCAAGAACATGTGCTGACAGCCCTGCCCCCAGGAGTCTAACTCTGAGGTGAGGAAGCCCTTAGAGTCCAAGTATGTATTTCTTATGAAATGCCAGCTGAGGCTCAGGAAGGAAGCCCATGCCCAAGAATGCACTGTAACTCAGCTTCCAAACCTATGACAAAATCTGTAAGGGAAAGAAATGGAATCCTCTATAAATTTCTGCATGAGCAGAGAAAGGGAAACTGAAGACAGAAGTGGACAAGTCCAGGGCCATATCAAGGCCTGCTCTGTCCTCAATGACTACAGTTGAGGCAAGAACCAGCTTCTCCGTCCCTAAAGAAAGCATATATGCCAATTTGACTCCACAGTTCCATCTGTTTGGACAGCATCTCACAAGTGTCTGTTTTGGAACTCACCACATAGACCAGGCTGAACTCACAGAGATCCCCCTGCCTCTGCCTCCCAAGCACACCACCATGTCTATCCAGTTCCATCTTTTAAATTTAACCCCAATAATGTGAGATAAGAGCTATGCACAATTTCAGCTCCAACAGTACTGAAATCACCAATTAAGTCTATCCATTTTCACCACAGACATTAAAATACCATGGTCTCAAATTATGTGGAGATGGACACAATGAAAGAAGATAGTCACAAAATAATGTTTCCTATAGAACAGATGAGGATGTGCACATTCATTCACACATCCACACATCCACAGGGCAGGCAAACTCTGGAAAGATGTGTGTTAGGAATGAAGGGTATATCTACAAAGATGAAGATAGCTTTTAAAGAACACAATGTGCAATGTCTTTCTTTTCTAAGGAAGTGGCTCTGGTTAGTTTGCTCCTGTCTACATGCACATACTTTCCCAACACAGTTCTGAAAACCAAGGGTGTCTGTCTCTCCCTCCTTTAGAGACCCACAGGATTCTGCTCATCCACTTGGCTCTTGCTTCCCTCCCCTGCCATGCCAGGTCAGGAACTGTCCCAGCCTCCAAGCACAGAAATCTGCCCAGCTGGCCTCACAAGAAGGTTCTTCATCAGACCATGTCCTTTAATGAGCAGAAAGTGTCCTTGCCCAATTCCTAACTGTGAGGTCAATGTATTCCTGGCTTCCGGCCCATTACTGGAGCCACTGCCCCTAATGGTGGATAGACACCTTCCAATAGCTGGGGTTGTAGAGCCCAGCCCCCAGTACCCTTACCCTCCAGCATTGAGAAGCAGAATACTAGAAAATCTCAGTTGTAACAAAACCACTGTCCTGTGACCCCAGGTTGACCCAGATAAGCTACCCACCATCTATTAGTTCTGTGACTAGTCTAAAGATCTTCACCTGTGCCGAATTTGGTGGCATATGCCTTTAATGCTTGCGCCTGAGAGAGAGACAGGGGAGAATCTCTGGGAATTTAAGTAAGGCCAGCCTAGTCTAGATAGCAAGTTCCAGGATAGCCAAGGATACATAGTGACCCTGTTACAAAAAACAAAAAGGTCTTCACCTGCTTCAGCCCAGAGCCAGGCTAGTGCCCACCTGAGCTCTAACTGGAGTAATTTCTTCATGTGCTCACAGCACTGGTGCATGCTAGCAGGAAAGCAGGCCCCAGGGCTAATGACAAAGTTTACCTACCAGCAAGTACATAAGGACTGGGAGTGAGGTAGACTGAAGATGTATCTGAAAAGAGGGCAAAAGTTCTCCAGACACTGGTCTTTTTAAATGTCTTGGTCTGGGTAAATAAAAGCACATCAGCGGGGCAGTGGTGGGGCACTCGGGAGGCAGAGCCAGGCAGATCTCTGTGAGTTTGAGGCCAGCATGGTCTACAGAGCAAGTTCCAGGACAGGCTCCAAAGGTACACAGAGAAACCCTGTCTCAATAAACAAACAAACAAACAAACAAAAAATGCATGTTGCCAGAAAATAGAACACACTAACTCCAACAAGCTGTCTTCTGATTTCCACAGGCATACCATAGAGCTCCCATTCGTGCAAGCAAATAAATGCAATAAAACCCTTAAGTTCTTTCCTTTTTTTTTTTTAAAGGAAGGGTCTTGCCATGTAACCCAAAACAGCCTCAAAGTTCCAGCAATCCTCCTGTCCCAGCCTGCCAAGTGCTGAAATTCTAGATGTGTGTCCCACTGCCCAGCTTATTGCTTATAAAAAACTCTCAACACTGAGCAGTACTGCTGGGATCACCCTGAGATCTCAGCTGAACACGGCCATGGACTGCAAGTTCTGTCTCCAGTACAGAGAGAAGGCCTCAAGGAGCCTGCTCATTCCTATCTAAGTATCACCTCAGGGACAGGGAAGGTTAAAGCGGCCTCACACTTTCCTGGGTCACACAGAACAGTCTTAAATCAGTCCTATGTGGAGTTTGTTAGAAGGTTCCATCCCCAGAGGGCTCACCAAGAGGATGTACAGTGTCCCATTTTCCCCTGCTCCTTGCTAGAGCCTCAGACTGCCTCCAACAAGTCCCAGAGTTGGGAGGGGAAACCACATGGGACCCCGGGAAATCCAGTAATGTTCTGATGAGCTGCCACCAGTGCTCTTCAAGAGCTGGAAGAGAGAACTAGGCTTCTGCATGAATGACCTCAATCATACATGCATCATCCTTTGGGTCCCAACCCAGCCACCCACTGTAGAAAGCACACAGGCATGCACATATGCACTACATGTGTAGGGGTGTGTGTGTGTGTGTGTGTGTGTGTGTGTGTGTGTGTGTGTGTGTGTGTAGAGACAGACAAAACACTGGTCCAGCAGGACTTGACAACTAAAATCATTTCCAATGAAAAACAAATCTTTTGTGCTGATGCTGACACTGACCCCTGTGTCATCCTGCACCAAGCCAAGTCAGCCCTCCTATCTGTCTTCTAAACCCTGCACCTGCCACCACCGACCCAAGCCAAGCTCAGAACACACCACTGTCGCTTACACAAGAAGACAGCTATATAAGGCAGATCTAATCCCACTGTTTGCAGATAGGGAACGAGGGAAGGATTTTCCTAGAACCAGCTAAGGGCTAGAAGGCTTCATTCTCTTGCAAGGGCTCCTATCAGCCTATGAGGAACCCCATGGGTTCCCAGACAGTCACTGGCAGTAGAAGGCGGCCCCTTCTTACTGTAATGTAGGGCTCTTTTCTATTTTTCCCAACTAGTTACCACAGTCTGGGAACAGAGAAGGGGGGTTAGTGTAACACTGACATGGTAAGCCCGGGTCCTAGAACAGCTTCCTCCTCAATTAGAAGCTACAGGGTACACGAAGAGGAGAAATCATCAAGTATTGAGTCAACTCTAGAGAAGGGGGTGTGTGTGTGTGTGTGTGTGTGTGTGTGTGTGTGTGTGTGTGTGTTGTTAAACACGAAACACACAGGGGCTGGTCAGTCAGATGGCTCAGTGGGTAAAAGTGCTCACTACCACACTCAGCACCTCAGTTCAATCCCTCCCAGAACCCATATGATTTTTTGAGGCGCGCGCGCA
>CABHPP010103087.1:0-27372 GCA_902168425.1 Peromyscus attwateri | reverse complement strand
ACCAGGCTGGCCTCAAACTCAAGAGATTCGCCTGCCTCTGCCTCCCGAGTTGCTAGGAATAAAGGCGTGCACAGTCACCACCACTACCCAGTAGACCCCTAAGATTGAAGAAGAGAACGAATTCTTTTAACTGACCTTCACATGTGTACCATGCACACACAAAGAAAGAAAGTTGGGGGCTGGAGACATGGCTCAGTGACCTTCACATGTGTACCAAGCACACACAAAGAACGAAAGTAGGGGGCTGGAGACATGGCTCAGTGATTAAGAGCATCAGTTGCTCATCCAGAGGACCCAGGTTCAATTTCCAGCACCCACATGGAGGCTCAAAAAATAAACTGTCTCTAACTCTAGTCCCAGGAAATCCAATGCCCTCTTTGGGTCTCCACAGGCAGGGAACACACACATACATAAAATAAAATAAAAATAAATAAAGATTAAAACTTTTAGTAGAAAGTACATAAACAAATTAAAAAAAAAAACCCTGAACAACAGCAAAAGTATACCAATATTCCTTTGAAAGCCATAGTCTACTTCTGAAAGGAGGCACCTAGGCCTCTTCCTGAAGCTATCTACATAGCAAACTCTTTTCACTCAATTTTAAGGTTTGTTTTTTTGAGTGGAGGGCACGGAGGAGTCCATTATTTCAGAGGAAGGAATGAAACAAAGGACAAGTGGTTAGTGGTGGGTGCTGCAGGGCATTAGTAGGAGCTGTGACAGGGTAGATGGGAGGAGTCCCTGTCCTTACAGTGCAGGTCTGATTACAGAGGTTTGGTCTGTGAGCCTCCACTTTTCGGTGTACCGCCCTCCACTCAAATACCTACGAAAGCCAGAAGCACAGTTATGTCCACGGAATGAGCCCTTTTGAGTCTAGACCTCCTCTGTGAGAAGTGAGATAATACTTCTGTCAGAGGACCCACTGGAACATTAAGTCCACAAAACACAGAACGTCCAGCACACAGTAAGGCACTCAACAAATGTGTTACAATTTGAACCCCCATCCCGAGAAGTTAGTATTTACCAATAACCTTCACCCTCAGCAGCAAAGAAGGCCATCAAGCTATCTCTCAAAAGGGAGAATCACCATTCCAGGAGATCTCTGAAACAGTCTGCTTCAATTCCCACCCCAGATTACAAATCAGACCTCCAAGCCTGCCTCCTAGGCAGAGAGAGATCTGTGGGGAGTAGGCACTGATATCCTCACACTACCCCAGACAAGAGACAGCTGGGCTCCAGGGTGTTTCCCCCAGGAAAAGAAGAAAACCTTCAGAATTCTACAGTTGAAACAGGAAAAGATGGGGGAAATTTACTGCTGACTACTCAACCTGGCCCCTTTCCCCTCACAGCTTTGGTATAAAGCTCGGCTTTGCTAGAGGAGGAAAGGCCTAGGGCTCCTTCAGTTGAATTTCCAGAATTCAATTTTTTACTCAGGAAGAGGAAGAAAGTCCAGGCTCCAGGGAATCCCTCCAGCCCAGCAAAAACCTGGTACAAAGGCTACCAAATATTTTCTGTATTGTCCAATACTAGACAGACCTAAGGCTGCTAACATTTTGTAACAACAAAGACTACCCACAGGGTACACCTGAGTTGCATTGAGGACTTGGTTCAACCACATGGAAAATAATTAAGGTTTTTGGTGGAGAAGGTTTGTAGTGATCCAACTCTGTGAGGTCATGGCATAAAGACTGAGTAGGGGAAGAAATACTGGATTGAAACCATGGGCCAGTACGGATGGAGGGATGGGACGGGCTAGTTGGTAAGTCTACAGGAAGGAGTGGGTGGCCAGAGTGGGACCAAAATAGGAGGTCCTAGATTTCCTGGTGCTCGTTATTATATCCTACAGACCACTGTCTAACAGGGTGAGTTTAGCCTGACCGCTGGACTTGGTTGCCTGAGATTCACAAACCAGACAGCTATCCCATCCCTACCCCTGGCTTCCCCACCAGGCCAAAGCCAATGTCCTTTTGAGAGATGCCCCCAGAGCCTGGGTAAAGCCAAGACCCTCTACTAGGTGCTCTCAGACACAGTACATGTTAACTACCCCGTTACCTAATGGCCTCTCCAGGAAACAGGCTTCCTGATGAGTACAAGGACCAAGCTACTCTCACAGCAGCAAGCACAGACTCTACCTAGTTCAGGGCCTGGCCCCAGCAGAGAGTAGTCTGGTTCCAATTTTTGGCCTTTACTCTTGAGCCACCTTGGAGAAAAGAGAAACAAGCAGCCTAGATATTACTGGCTCTCAGAGGCCCTGGGCCCAAGCCAGGCACCAATTCTATCAGATGCATGGTTGAGAGCACTGCTGGCCATCCCCCTAACAGCAGCTTCCTCAGATGCATGCAATAAAATCCAGATAGGGCTCTGCAGGTATGAGAAAACACAAAAAGACAACCTCATTCCAAGCAAGGTGTGAGGTGCTACTGATCGTAGCTACAGTTAAACATGACATGGGTCTCACTTTTTTTTTTTTTTTTTTTTTGAGACAGGGTTTCTCTGTGTAACAGCTCTGGCTGTCCTAGAACTCACTCTGTAGACCAGGCTGGCCTCAAACTCACAAAGATCTGTCTGCCTCTGCCTTCTGAGTGCTGGCTGGGAGTAAAGGCGTGTGCCCGGCTGGGTCTCACAATCTTTAAGATAAAGATGAATTCATTCCTTTCCTTGGTCCTATAAACAAGAATATCAAGATATATGCTTAGAAGTGTTGGCCAAGGTCGGAGTCAGCAAGCTACAGAACGACCCAGAGTGTGTATTCTGATATTAAAGACTTAACCACCAGGAAAAAGTGGGAAAGAAGCTAGGGGCCACAGAGCAGGCCAAACGGCACTGGCCTTGAGTGCCAGTGACCTGATCATCTGCTAGCCTCCCCCCCCCCCCCCCCCCAGGTCCTCCACCAGACTTTGCCCCAAGAAGGTTCCTCAGTCAAACCTTGGACCAGAGCACAGGGTCCTGCCTCACCCCAGCTCAGAGCCCTGACTATGGAAGGCAGTGAAGCCACAGGGAGGGAGGTGACCCACTTGTGCTTCTCCCTCCCAGGCCAGCCTAGGCAGAGTCAAGAGTCAGAATCTAGAGATGGACAAGTCTGTCTTTGTCTCATTCCTACAAACTCCAGCAACTCCAACAGGAGGTTTCTCTACAGGGTAAAAAGACTGGTTAGCCTCCATACCTTGCATGGGCTCTCCCTGGCCTGGACTGCCATTTTATAGGCCTTCCTCTACCCTACCCCTCCTGCCCAGCCCCCAGGTCTGCAGATAAAACACAGGAGGGACTCCGGGGAGGAGGAAGGTCAGATCATCTTGAAGCCTTGAAGAAACGAAGTTGCAGGCCAATATCCACCTTGCCCTAGGTACTATGCATGAGTCCACAGGCCTGGGGGGGGGGAGGGGCTGGAGGAGTGGGGTGCTAGGTAGCAGTCACATGATGCCTGCTAGCCAGGCCAAGCCCAAGGGACTATCTTTAGCTTACGGTGACCCGTGCATTCAGTGCTCCCACTCCTCCTGCCCAGACAGGGACCTTGCAGCCCAGTAGTGGCTATGGCCACCCCCACAGCTGGTACCAGTTCCTGAAGTTCTACCCAAAAGTGGGCTGAAATCCCAGCTCCCTGATTGGCCTTTTCTGAAGCACTTACTGGACTCTAGTCAGATCAGCAACTACCACCTTTAGCTGCATGCTGACTTATACAAAGATTGAGTGGGTATCTTCTAACAAGACATCACTGAATCTCTTCAAAGGATGCCACCTTTCTAGTGCTGAGCAAACAGCACTTCCTTTCACACAGGGTATGCTGAAGCAAAGCGGATCACGTGATCCTTCCTTCACCATAGTAAAAGCCTTATTGTAAAAGCCTCCAAGAGGCCCCTCCTCCACCACTACTCAACAGCAAGATGCCATCTAGTAAGCAATTCTAGATCAGGTTCTAACTCAGCCTATGGTGTCAGGAACTCCAAGGGCCCAATGACCCCTGAAGTGCTGGCATCTATGAACCTATCTCACTCAGGAGGGAGGGACCATTATCATCACTAGCTCAACACAGCCTACAGTGCTAAACTCCATTATGTGTACAGCTAGCTCATGTTTCACAATGACTCAAGAAAGTAGATATTGCTGGGCAGTGGTGGTGCACGCCTTTAATCCCAGCACTCGGGAGGCAGAGGCAGGCGGATCTCTGTGAGTTCGAGGCCAGCCTGGTCTCCAAAGTGAGTTCTAGGAAAGGCGCAAAGCTACACAGAGAAACCCTGTCTTGAAAAAAAACCAAAAAAAAAAACCACAAAAAAAAAAAAAAGTAGATATCATTATGACAGTTAACTTACAAGGAAACCAAGGCTCAAAGAAGCTCACTCAACTAGCAGGTAGCAGAGGTGGGACTGAAACCCAGGTAGTCTCTGCCCAGCACATCTTGCCTTACAAACTGGCCAAGTGTCTTACAGAGAACTTCTGGGAGCTCTACAAGTGCAGGTCCCCAGCATCCAGGACTACGGTCTTTGTGTCAAAAGCTCACTGTAAGTAAATATTGACCAAACATATGGTTACCTCTCAACTCTCAGGGATAGAGGTAAGTGACGCTATGCATTGCAACCAAGCAGCCAGGCCACACAGCTGGATTCTCACACCAATCTAAGCACCCAAGGCCATCTGTGGGAAAGTGTGAAGTAGGCAAAACAGCACAACAAACTCCCAATCCATAGGCTTTGGCTGCAAAGACCCCCAGGCAGTACTATAACCCACCACCAATCCTGTGGCTGGAATACTCCCCTTGTCCTGAACACAGGCTTAATGCTCCAAGAGGGGCTTAGTTCCTAAGCAAGCAAACAGCAAAATTCCAGGCTGATACCGTTTAGCTAAGTCACTGTTTATTCGAGGAAGGATTTTTGAGATAGGGTTTCAAGTAGCTCAGGCTAGCGTGGACTCCCAATTACAGGTGAGTGCCACCTATCAAATTTCACTCCTTTCACGATATAGCCCTGGCTGGTCTGGAATTCAGACATCCACCTTATGAGTTCTGGGATCAAAGGCAAAGGCATGCACCATCACCCTTAGCTTCAAAATTCATTCCTGAAAACACTTCCATGTGCTATAGCCCTGTGGCTTCCTAAGTCACTCCCAAGCCCCATCCTGTTTCACAGACACAAGGGTGCTCTGCTGCAAGCTGGATTGACTGTCACTGTCCCCAAGATGATACTACCCTAACACAGATAATTTCTGTCTGGTGATGAGCAACCGCCTACAGTACTACAAACTCTTTTTTGTTTTGTTCATCTTTGAAACAGGGTCTAACTAAGAAGACCAAGTGGGACTGGAGAGATGATTCATCCGTTAAGAGCACTGGCTGCAGAGGGATGGTAGTGGCCTATGACTTTAATCCCATCACTTGAGAGGTAGAGGTAGGAGGATCTCTGAGTTTGAGGCCAGCCTGATCTACAAAACAAGTTCTACGACAGCCAGGGCTACACAGAGAAACTCTGTCTCAAAAACCAAAAATAAAATAAAATGCATGCACATGGCACAGACACACATGTGGGCAAAACCCTCATACATATAAAATAATAAAAATAAAGGGGCAAAAAAATAAAAAAATAAAAAAAGCCTTGGCTACTGTCAAATCTCCCTGCCTTGGCCTCCAAAGATCACACATGTTGAGTTACCTCTACAGCCCTGTACCAGGAATCTCAAGCAGTTGACTGCTGGGAAAGGCTTCTGGCTCTCCAAGAAATTTCTTTCTACTGCCCTGATTATGGGAGTGGATATGCTGACACCCAACGCAGGCAGGACTGAAGAGGAACCAAAAATACTCATTGCATACTGGGAGTTTGCGGCTTGGGAGCAACCTGGGGGCCACAACAGCAGTGAATTGCTGTTGAAATGGTCCTGGGATATGAAGTTGCAGCTTCCCAATATAGAGTCTTCTCAATACTCTCCCCAGCAAAAAGCTGTATGCACCCATTCCCATTCATGGGGTGGGGGAGGGGCTTTCCCTGAACCATTGACAGAGCTTCTACTGTCCATATGCTTCCTCACATGCACCAGAATTCTAACCAAAAAGGAGCGGTGCTTGAACAATATGACATCTTTACTCTTCAGTATGGAGCAATGGACTAGGATGGGCCCTAAAAGTCCCTCAATTATAAGCTTTAAGTCACTACAGAACAGGAATAGATCAAGCTGGGCAGATTGAGAACACATGGTAACTTATCTCTATGGCAGCAGCCCTGGCTCCTAAAACCCAATCAGTTCAGTGCGGTGTGCTATGTCCCAATAGGGAAGGAGAGAAGCCTAGGACAGCAGGACAGGACCAAAAAAAAAAAAAAAAAAGGAGCACCCACAGTCTCCAGATCCTGCTCAAAGATGCCTTTGAGTTACTGCATAACTACACTTTCCACAGATGTGGAGGGAGAGCCACGAATGGCCAGGTCATCTATAATCCAAGCAGGAAAGCAGAAAGATCACAAGTCTTTGGAGAACCTGAGCTACCACAGCAAGTTTGGGGCTAGCTTCAGCTACACAGTGAAACCCTATGTCTCAAAAAATAAAAACAGTGGAGTAGACCTGACTCCCACACCAAACCAATCCCACCAACGATGTCCCTACCCAGCCACTGGGTTAAAGGCATGGACTGTGGAACCCATCTTTGAATGTGCTAACCAACTGCCAACATAACACACAAGGCCTGGGCAGATAGGTCAAAATGAACCAAGAGAGCTCATATACCCCAGAACTTGATAAGCTTTAACTGGGCAACACATCATTAATGACTAATAAAGTGGCACACAACATGTCAGGCAGGCTGCTTGTGGGGACTGCATGACATTCACTCACAGCAGTTAATGTGAAATGAGCTTAGGGAGGTACAGCAACCCTTTTTCATTGCTTTGGGCAATTACCAAATCTTTTAGGACCCAAAAGGATGGAAATAGGGAAAGTGTGGCTGGCAGACAGTGCACTGAAACTCAAGACATCCAGTTAATCTGAATTTAGGGTAGGCAATAAGAACTGTCCTATGCAATACTCAGGACACACTTAAAATACTCATAAAATTCAGTTATCTGAAACCCAATTTAACTGGTATTCTATATTCTTAGTTGCTAAACCTGGCATGAGAGAGAAGGATGGACCACTACCTCCTGTTCAAACTCAAAAGTGGTTGGAGTGTACTACAGTCCCTGCTGTGGATACTTGTCAGCCAGCTGCCCATGAAGACAAGCTTCCTTTGAAACTTAGAGCTTAAAGACCTCAGCCCCAGTTTCAAATGTGTAAGGATTACCATCTGAGAAGTTTTATCAGCATGTAGATTGCTCATTCTACCCGCTAGAACTTTCTGCTCAGAATGGTGGGAACAAGAATCTGTTGGGGCTGGGCATGGTGGTGCATCTTTAATCCTAGCACTTGGGAGGCAGAGGCAGGCAGGTCTCTGTGAGTTCCAGGACAGTCAGAGCTACATAGTGAGACCCTGTCTCAAAAAACCAAACAGGGAAGAAAAAACAAAAAAAGACCATGTTGGGTATATAATGCTGTCCCCCACATTGACCAAGCAGCAACAGAGTAGACAATTCCAAGATGGTTTAGGACATAACTTGACACTAAATGAAGGGATCTTAAACTGTAATTTGGTAGGGGTTACCCAGAACCACACCATCTGACATTTTGAAATCAGGGCTTCTTAAGCTAGGAGCTAGTACAGCTAGATTCCTATTCTAATATTTTTTTATATATTATATTATATTATATTATATTATATTCTGCTAGGTGAATTAAGAGCTTCTTTTAAAAAAATGGTAATAATACTAATAAGATGGTAGAGCTGTGTGCCTTTAATCCCAGCATTTGGGAGGCAGACGGATCTCTGTGAGTTTGAGGCCAGCCTAGTCTACAGAGTGAGTTCCAGGACAGCCAGGGCTACAGAGAGACCCTGTCCGGAAAACAAACAAAACAAAAAGATGGTTGGAGCGGTTACAGAAACAGGCCCCAAGTCCTCCCCACTTCACTACTCAACTAGATTCCAGAGCAGAAAATTGTGTGAAAAATCTTCACCTCACAGCTGTGGAAACATGACCAGAGATATATAGTAACATGGCACTTCTGTGGTCTAAGGATCAAATAGGGGTAGGGACAAGTTCTCTCCAGATCCCAAAAATCTACCTAGGAATGTGTGCAGTGCTAGAACCTCCAGTTTTAACAAACAAATTCCCTGCTGCAGAGAAAGGGCCTGGCCTCCAGCCCTGCTACGGGTTCACACCTAATTAGGAGAGGGATCAGGAAGTTTTAATGATGTGAGCATAGAACCAGAGAAGAGTTTACTAACCAGTCTGCACTTCAAGTCAGGAATAAAGAACGATGAGGTTGAGGAGCTGAAGGTTGTGGCAAACACGAGGTCACAGGGAGTCGGTCCGGGCTAGGCTTGAGGTTTAGCTTCACACCAACCTCCCAACTGTGGCTGTGCCAGGAGAACAAAAACTCTAAAAGTCACTGTCCATCTGTGTCATCCTTACAGCCAGTTTCCACCTTTTCTTCCCCCTAAATGTGCTATTGCCTTACTCAATGTTCTATGTCCAAGTCCCTTAAAATAATGGCTGCTACTGCTTACTAAGCACTTACTCTGGGAAATCAAGCCTCCTGATGTAAGTCTTTATGTATTACCTTTACAATCCACACAGCAAAAGACCTTGTTTTAGAAGAGGTTCAGGGGCTGGAGTGATGGCTCAGAGGTTAAGAGCACTGGCTGCTCTTCCAGAGGACCTGGGTTCAATCCCCAGCACCCACATGGCAGCTCACAACTGTAACTCCAGTTCCAGGGGATCCGACACCCTCACACACACATACATGCAAGCAAAACACTAATGCACATAAAATAGAAATAAATAGATTATAAAATAAGAAAAAGAAGAAGGAGGAGAAGGAGGAGAAGGAGTAGTTCAAAGCTAAAGCCAAAAGAATTTAAGTTTAAGCCAAAGAGCAGAGTAGAAAAGTATGTGACTCCAAAGATCTGAAAACATAAGTAACACAGGAAATGAAAGCCAGAGGTTTTTTTTTGTTTTGTGTTGTTGTTTTTTTTTGTTTTGTTTTGTTTTGTTTTTTTGAGACAGGGATTCTCTGTAGTTTTGGTGCCTGTCCTGGATCTCGCTCTGCAGACCAGGCTGGCCTGGAACTCACAGAGATCCCCCTGGCTCTGCCTCCTGAGTGCTGGGATCAAAGGCGTGCACTACCACCACCCAGCGCTAGAGTTTTTTGTTTGTTTATTTTTAATGCCCCCAAAGAACTCCAAGCTCAAGTCTGCAGACTTTGTTTGTTTGTTTTGTTTTGTTTTGAGACAGGGTCTCAAGGCAGCTATGGCTATCCTAGAGCTCATTATGTAGACCAGATGAACCTCAAACTCCAAGACCCTCCTGCCTCTGCCTCCTGCATGCTGGATTAAAGTGTGTACCACCACACTTTACTATGCCTGCAAGTCTTACAGGAAATGAGGCTACTCAACAGAAATTTAGCTCTCTGAAAGTAGTTCACCTGTGGGGGTGGGGGTGGGGGTGGGGGGGATAGGAGGGGTTGAGGGATGGTGAGAGTCAAAGCTCTTGTTATCACAAAGGCAATAATGCCCTATGGTCTACTAAACAGCAAGGTCTTGGGTTCGAGCATAAACCAAAGCTCCAGAGAATTTTGCTTCCAGAAACAGAACTGAATGGGTGCAGACTCTAAAAAGCCCACAGATCAAAATGTCAAAGAGGAGGCTGGAAGGGGGAAACAAGGTGAAAAGCCAGGATATGCATTTAAACCCTGCTCTCAGGCCCAGGGGAAAACTGAATGGGGCATAAGTTACCTTTCCTTACCCTTGATGACCAGTGCTAAGTACTTCCTCACCCATCACCACTACATCTGTCTCACTAGAATAAGCTGCTGTCTTCCCACTCCATAGAACTGAGATATGACTTTGCTGACTTGTCTCAATGGTGAACTGGATCATGGATGTGGCTCAGTGATAAAGACCTCACCCAGTACTCCTAAGGCTCTGGGTTCAGTTGCCAGCAAACTGATTTTGAGATCCCAGGCCTGGGATCCTGCCACTGGGAAGCAATAGTGAACAGCCAATCCCCATTCCTGGTGCTCAGCATATGAGGCTTTAATCTTTAGCCTACCTGTGACTGGCTCATGCTACTGGCTAACATCGCTCTACAGAATCTCAGGCAGCAAGAGGCTAAAAAAGTCTGGGATCTATGCCTGTTACAGGCAGAAGAGCAACAGCCACCAATTGAGTGCTTACAACTCCAGTCAGCAATGGATGAACAGCACTCTTCTCTCAATTACATGTGCATATGATGTGCTGGGGAAAGGTGAAGGCAGGACCACAAACAGTATGTATGAGCTGACAAGGCTGACAATGGATCAGTCTGTCTCCATGCAGAGAGAGACTACTCTGCCCTAAAACAAGACTTACAGCTCTTAAGCCTGGGCTCGCCCCAAGAAATGAAGGAAAGCCAGGAAGAACAAATGCAAGCCAAGTACTCTGAAGAAGACCTGGAGGGTGGTCTGATAGCTGCTTGGTACTGGTTTGTCCTAGCTCACCTGGTCCAGCTACCAGTAGGACAGTGTAGCTGGTAGGCCACTGCCACCTTGAGCAACATTTGCCTTGGGGCAAGTAATAGAACAGGAGAGAACAGATAGCCTGACTTAGCACTGCAGTCCAAAAAAACTCTACCAGCATCTACACTGCTCACTGCCACTATCCATGGCATGCTATCCATGCACACTCGTCACAGTCACTACAAGGGCAAACTAGCTGCCTCCTTCAAAGGGGTAGCTGTCTAGCAGCAGGCAAACAGTACCCTGGAAAGCAGCCCAAAAAATGTTTCATTTGGGAATGAGAGGACAAAGCAACAAGGAAAACTGGCTTCTGTGCACCTTGACGACAAGAGGATGCCCTTCCACGTGAATGCTGGGCAGCCCTAGAGAGAGTCTGTTATACACCCACTCTAGCACTGCTGGTCAGCATCTACCAAGTGTCCTGGAGGTTTGGAGGCACTTCCTGGACAAGCCCAGATGAGGGTCTCTCCACTGATTTCTTCTACAGCTACTTTCAAAAAAACCAAATGTTAGGCTATGAGAACTCTGAGAAGGCAGCAGGTATGGAAGAAAGAACACTGGTCCTGCATGGTAGCGAAGGTAAGAAGTGTGCCTATGCTGCCAGGCTTCTCTCAGCCAGGGCAGGGGCATACGCACATGTGAATTCTTAGCATGACTCTGTGACCTCCCACAGAGCTCAGGGAGCCAAAGGGGTAGGCAGAGAGTGAGGGCCACAAGCAGCAGCTGTCTAGCTGCTGACTAGAGTTCCTGCCTTCCCTCTCCCAAGCCTGCTGGGAGCCAGGAACTTTCCTTTTCTGTGCTAAGCAAACGCTACCAACTGAGTAACATCCCCAGCTCACTGTACTGCATTTCTAGCAGGCAGTACTGGTTCAGCGAAAGATGTAATCCTATTAGTGCTTACCAGTACTCATGGTCGCTGGTGGGACAACAATGCCACAGTTTTCCTTTGACTAAAATCTATTTGGACTTTTTTTTAATATAATAAATTGTTATTGCCTGAGTAATCTAAAAAGATTTTTGCCGGGCAGTGGTGGTGGCGCATGCCTTTAGTCCCAGCACTTGGGAGGCAGAAGCAGGCAGATAGATCTGTGAGTTCAAGGCCAGCCTGGTCTACAAAGTGAGTTTCAGGATAGGCTCCAAAGCTACACAGAGAAACCCTGTCTCAGAAAAACCAAAAACCAAAAACAAAACAAAAAAAAAAATCACTTCAAAAAGCTAAAAGGCCAAGCACACAATAGTTAGTGGCCCAAGAACCTCACAAAGCCTGTGGAGAGCCAGTCCACCCTTGCTACCCTTTAGGCTAGACCTGAAAAATCCCCAAGGTCAGCAGCTCTCTTTCCAAAAGATCTGTATGGCCCTAACATAACTAAAAAGAACATCTCTTGGGGAGAAGAAGGGCCAAGGCTCTCTGGCAGGATCCAAAATTCCCAAGACTTGGCTCATACCCACTAGTCTTATGCCCAGAGAGCCCAGCCTGCCAAAGGGGCAGTGGGGCCTCTGGGCTGATGCTTGAAGGTAAGTATAGGTCCTCTCCTTCCAGAAACAGCTCAAGTTTTGTAGATATATGCTTATGTATGTACATAATATGTGAACACACACATTCTCTTAGGGAGAATGCAGGCTAGGCAACAGGTAAGACATTGATTTTTGGAGTAAATGTGTTACAGGCAAATCTCAACTACTCACTACTGCACAGCCTTAAGCTTATGTGCATTGGTATTTTGCTTGCATGTATGTCTGTATGAAGGTGTCAGGTCCCCTAGAACTGGAGTTACAGACAGTTGTGAACTACCATGTGAGAGCTGGGAATGAACCCAGGTCCTCTGGAAAAGCAGCCAGTGCTCTTAACTACAGAGCCATCTTGCCAGTCCCCTGTTTTCTTATAAAATAAAGATCATGCTCAGAACTAGACCCCATATGACTGTGGTAAAAAATGAATGGCGATAATGAATGGGTAGAGGTTCAGAGCTCTGACAAGCATGTAAGAAGTAAGGGTACCACAAAACTTTAACCAGACTCTATGACAGAGGCACAGAGCTTGGCTAAGTACTATACACAACACCCACTGTGAGAAAAGATGAGAAAAGAAGGCCAAAGTCAGAACTGACTTCTCTATGCTTTCATCTCAGCCTGCTCTGGACCTACTAATGAAGTCTTATCCAGTTGGTCAAAACTCACAGCAAGGTCCAGCATTGGCAGCATATGCCTTTAATCCTGGCACATGGGAGACAGAGTTCCAAGCTAGTCTGGCCTACATAGTGAGTTCCATGACAGCCAGGACTGCATTGTAGCACTAACAACAACCCACAGCAGTTGCTGACACAGCAGTCTCTGTCCTGAGAGGAACAGAAAACTATTAAGACCCAGGGTCATTGGGGCTGGAGAGATGGCTCAGCAGTTAAGAATCTGTATTGCTCTTCAAGAGGACCTGAGTTTGAGACCTGCATTAGATTCCCAGCATTCACATCAGGTGGCTCACAAATGCCTGTAACGCCATCCCCAGATAGACTTTTGACCTCTGCATGAACACACGTTTTTTTGTTTTTTTTTTAAAGACCCAGGGTCATGATCCTTCTGTAACTTATCCAGGATTTGTGATTCTTTGCCCTGCTGTTGCTGGTGCCCCATGCTAACCATTCACATCTTATTCCAACTCCACCCAGCAGGAGCTTAGAAAGGTATGCAGATACCAGCTCAAGAGATCTGGAACCAAAAAAACCCAATACCCCTTTTGTCTGACTGACATGGCATGATTAGTTCAGCCCCAGGCACTTGAGATGTTCAGAGGAAGTAAGAAACAGCATTCCACAGGGAAACAGTGAGTTGGTTTAAAAAAAAAATCAGAAAGAAAGAAAGGGGGTTGGGGAGATGGTTCAGTGGTTAAGAATAGTCACTGGCTGCTCTTCCAGAGGACCTGGGTTCAATCCCCAGCACCCACATGGCAGCTCACAACTGTCAGTAGCTCTAGTTCCAGGGGATCTGACACCCTCATACAGACACACATGCAGATAAAAACACCCATGCATATGAAATAAAAAAAAGAAAGAAAGAAAGGGGGTGGAGAGGTGGTTCAGTGGTTAAGAGCACTGGCTGCTCTTCCAGAGGATCAAGGTTAAATTCTCAGCAGCCACATGGCAGCTCACACCTGACTATAACTCCCCTTCCAGGGCTTCTGACACTCTCACACAGACATACATGTGGGTAAAACATCAATGAACATGAAATAAAAATAAGCTATATATTTTTAAAAAGAAGAAAAAAAAGAAAAGAAAACCTGGCCAGGTGGTGGTGGCACACACCCACCCTTGGGAGGGCCCTTTAATCCCAGCCCTGTGAGTTCAAGGCCAATCTGGTCTACAGAGAGAGTTCCAGGACAGCCAGGACTACAGAGAAACCCTGTCTTGAAAAAAAAAAAGAAAAGAAAAGAAAAGAAAAGAAAACTGGCCTCCAAATCTGCTGTGCAGCAAAGGCTGGCCTTGGGCTTCTTTCCTTCTCTCAGCTTCCCCAGTGCTGGGATGACAACATCCCTCTGATAAAGGTTACTCACAATATCTCCGGAAAGGAAGGCAAGAGGACAGACTCTCCATCTTCCAGCTGCCTAGAGTGTTCTATGTCATCCACCAACCCAAGAGCACGGAGCTTCACTGGCCCCACTCAGTCAGATACTGGAGCAGCTGAAGCCAAAGACTGTAGCCACAGATCTCCTGTAGGGCCAGGCAGTGGTGGGTCTTTGAATTCTGAGGCCAGCCTGATCTACAGAGTGGAGTTCCAAGACAGCTAGGACTATGCAGAGAAAGCCTGTCTCAAAAATCAAAACATTTTTTTAAAACTGTGTGTGTGTGTGTGTGTGTGTGTGTGTGTGTGTGTGTGTGTGTACTCGTGAGTGCAGTACCCCCAGAGACCAGGAGGGCATTAGATCCCCTGTAAGTAGAATTACAGGTGGTCATGGGTTCTTGGAAAAGAACTAAAGTACTCTGAAAGAACAGTCAGTGCTATTAACTAGTTGAGCCCTCTCTGCAGCCCACACATTTCCTAGGAAAGCAGACTTGCAGGTATAAACAAAGACCTTGCCTACATTCTGCTCTGACAGAAGGCAAAGGAAAAAAATTTTATTGAAATCTCACTTGAATACCATGACTCAAGTCCTGTTTTAGATCAAACAAAACAACCTTCTGGACTGTTTAAATTCCCTAAGAAACAACACATCGAAAAACAACTTTTAACCCTTACCATCTTGTAATTTTGGCTCAGTCATTTCTGGATCATACATGCTACTAAGTATCATAATGTATCTATGGAAGAAGAATCTCCAACAAGTAGCTCTGGCATCATTCCCTTCATGAAGGTCTACTGCGGACTTGCCTGAGTTTCCTGCAGGCCTTTCTGCTTCCACCTTGCTCCCCACCCCTTTCTCCACAAACCTGAGGAATCTTTCAACATTTTTGTTGTTGTTTTTCAAGACAGGGTTTCTCTGGGTAGCCCTGGCTGTCCTAACCTACTCTGTAGACCAGGCTGGCCTCATCTTGCACTCACAGATCTCCACTTGCCTCTGCCTCCCAAGCACTGGGATTAATCTGAGGAATCTTAAAGCATATATACTTAGTGTCATTGCTCTCCAGCTTCCACAATAGAATTCCCTAAATATCTGAGCCCTCCTCATCCTCCATCTCTATCCTTGGAGGATACTAAGTGTCTGCAGTTTCTCTGGCTAGAATGATCACTCTGATCATGCCAACACCTTAACAATGGCTACCCCTACACACTGCCCAGTACTTCTCTATGAAATTGCCTCCAAAGGAGCTGGGATAACAGGACTGCACACACACCCTCAAGATGGCTGTTTCTTTAAGCTGCTATTTTGGGAGGTGATTTGTTAAGCAGGAACAGATAATTGGTAGTTAGTTCACTGCTTCCCTGTGGGAATGTAAACAATAAGGTCAGGCTACTCTCTCTAGTGCACAGCAGAATTCCCAGGGTCCAACTCTTAGTAGGCTGTTCAAACCAATGGCTGACTGTGTGATTTTTCAAGCTGTTGAGAGCCAAGCAGTTCCTGTCACACAAAAGTCAGGTTCAAGCCATGGGATCTGTTTGGATAAATCTGAGCACTGTACTAGTCCACCTCTGTTCTACTCAGCTGGCTGACACTTAGATCCCAGATTCTACCAGCCCTAGGTTGTACATGTTCAGACCAGAAGAGATATATCTCAGTAATGACCCAATTTAACCACACACAAGGTATAGGAATCCTCACGTTCCCTCCAAGAACTGTCTACCACTGTCTGCATGCTACTAAGTACTCACCACCTATGACAACCAATCCTACTCCAGCATGAGCCTAGAGCACACATACCTAAAGTACTACTGCCTTAGCCTAGCTTTTGGAAGAAAGCTGGTCTGATCTGAGTAGGAGATTCTCTGAATGAGATCTCAAAAATCAGTCTTAACTTCTGACTCAACTGATAGAGTGAAATTAATCCTAATGGGAAAGAGCCTTGACAGAGCTTGTGGCTAAGCAACTCCCATTCACAGGAAGCAGGAAAGGAAGTGAGGAAATTCAGTAAAGTTGCCTAAGTATCTCAGTGAGATGCACAGCTGAAGCTAGCAGGTGATCCTCCAATGCCCTGCCTGATTCCCTCCTCTCCCCTACAGGGTGTGGCACAGGACAGCACTGTCTGGGAGAAGCCCGTCCAGAGAGAAATGCTCCGAGGAGCCTTATCTCCCTTCCCCAAACAGAAGGACACTGCACTAGCATCTCTTCCTCTTTCCCCTTTCCACTGTGGTAGTTAACACCTGCTTAGTCGTCCTCACACCTACAAGATGAGACTGGGGTAGAAGGGGCCTTAAAAGACTGAAACCAATGATGCTATTTATACCTAGTCCACAGGAGGGGCAAAGAAGCAAAGGCTAGCTGGGGCCTAACACAACAGCTTCCTTGGCAAGCTCATCCTTAGCTTTGCTCCAGGGCCTCAGGCCACAGTGCTCTTGGTATCATGTCCTCACCACATTCCCTCTCCCTCAGGAGAAGATTAAGCAGCTCTCTGTGGAGAGCTTTTCAGTCCTATCCAACAACTTCTCAACTGTTCTCCAAGGCCATTTCTTGGCTTATACCTTGGACAGAACATTGTCCTTTCTCTTGATGAGGAAACACAGTATCTGGGACCACAGGCCTCACACTAGAAGGAAGCCATTGTGATGAAAGATGAAAATTCAAGGCTCTGCAAGTAAACGTAAACAGCTACTAGCTGGTAGTCCTGAGGTGGCTGTGCTTTGACCACCAGCTGTCAGTGACAGCGCACTGACTCCAGACCATGCCCTCACTCACAGCTCTCATGCAATTCAGCAAAGCTTTATGCACTCTGTCTTCGTTGTTGTTGTTGTTGTTGTTGTTGTTGTTGTTGTTCTTTAAAGCAAAGTTGGAAATCCCTAAGCTTCTAGATTATTTTTTTTTTTTTTTGAGGTGGGTCTTTTGAAACAGGGTCAGACTCTTCACATAGCCGCAGGCCATCCTAGAACTCTTTATGTACACCAGGCTGGCCTCAAACACACAGAAATCTACCTACTTCTGCCTCTCAGGTGCTGGGATTAAAGGCAAGTATGCCACCGCACCCAGTCTAATTTCCCCAATTTTAAAATATGGATGGTTCCTCTAAAATGTTCTTAAAGCAAATCAATCGAAACCTGTCAGGAGGCAAGACCAGGCATGAGGATGTGGACAGACACTTTGTGACTTGTTTTTGTATTTTGAAACAGAGTCTCACCATGTGCTCCTGGCTGGCCTGGAACTCCCTATGTAGACCATGCTGACATCAAACTGGGAGAGACCCATCCACCTGCCTTTGCCTTCCATGGACTGGGAGGCAAATGCCATCCATCATGCCCAGCTTTTTGTTTTTGGTGTGGCTTGTAGCCCCAGCTAGCCTGGTTCTTGCTGCAGTATCTCAGGCTGGCCTTAAGCTCAGGGCAATCCTTCTGCCTCCATCTCTAGAGCTAGAATTAAAGATGTGTACCACCACACCTAGCCCATTTGTGACTTCCTTCTTTCAGAATAAAAGCCTTACCATGGCAAATTTATCTTGCTTACTATTTAATTGTGAGGGAGGGAGGGGCTGGCAGCTAACAGAGTCTAAAAATTTTCCGAATCAACAAACTAGAACTTTGCCAGTTTGTTGCTACAGGTTCTTTAAAAAAAATAAATAAATAAAAATCACCGTCTAAACTATTCAAACTATGTTCACTTGGGGACACTGTTCAAAGTTACCAACTGACCAAGCCAAAATCCACCAATGCTCCCCACAATACCTGCACCAAAACTTAACCATAAGGTCACTGAAATGATAAGACTTAACTCCAAAACAAGGCTATTCCGTTAATACCAACTGACCTTGTGTCATACACAGGAGAGCTCTCTGCAACAAATTCAAAGCTGTGGGAAGACACCAAAGCACTAAATGGACAATTTTACCACAAAGCATCCAGGCTCATCTTCCACTAAAAATTCCAAGAGCCACAATTTGGCTCAGCACATAAAGGAGAACTGAATTTGATCACTGGGACACTCATGCACCTGCACCAACCCCAGCAAGTCTTCCTCTGACCTCCAATCACAGGCAGGCAGGCACCCACACCGAGAGAAAGAGAGAGAGAGACAGACAGACAGAGACACTATCCACATTTGGGTTTCTTGCAAGGTCCTTAAATCCGCCTCCATAATAAGCCAGCAAAGGGCAGGGTCAGGAAAACCAGCTAGAGGATAGTGATGTGAACTACCTTCCTTTTTATGCTCAGGTCCAAATTCTAGGGATCAAGGGATAGAGGATGCTGGGCCATGAGGAAGAATGGCTTCAACATATCCTCTGTTAAGCAAAATGAAAGGCCAAATTCAAGCCCTCAAGAGTTTCTGAGCCAGGTTTCTGCAGAGCACTTATACACGCTCACCTAAGCTCACCATCAAGTGGTCCTAGTAGGTGGGTACTATGGTTTGAATATGCAATGTCCCCCAGAGGCTCACATGTGAAAGGCTTGGTCCTCAGCCGGTGGCATAATTTTAGGAGATCTTAGAAATGTTTTAGGAAGTGGAGACTTAGCTGGAAGTAGATGACTGGATATGTGCCCAGTCCCTTCCTCACTCTGTTCCCATGTCCACCAAAAGCTGGACAGTCTCCTCCTCTAGATATTCTTCCTGTCTCAGGCCAAAGTAACCCAGGCAGCCCAAGAATGGACCCTCGAGCCCGAACACCCGCATCTAAGTTGTGCTACCACTGCCATCCTGTGCTCACAGCAGCCCAACCTGTGAAGAACCCTGTAAAAGAGGATTCCATCTCTGCAGCCCCTCCCAATTGTAATAATCCCTATTCTCTTCAAAGAAGAAGAGGAAAACCAAATGCCAGGGCACAGATACCAGAGCAAAGCTGACCACTAGAGCCTGGTCTGGGAACAAAGCCTACCTTCTTAGGCCAGCCTTCTCAGGAAGGCACTTAGTTTAGTAACTTGTCTGGGATCAAGGCAAACTCCTTGTTCGTAAGCACAGGTGTTAATTCAGCTGACTTCAGACATGGCGGAAACTGCACCTGCAACAGTCCAGGGCTGTGCTGCAGAGTGGCTGGAGTAGTGTAACATGGGGACTCGTTTTTGTAATCTGGGAATTCTAGTCCAAAGGATCAGACATGAAAACCCAAACCATTTATCTTAATATAAGAGGTCATCACCACATCACTTTTCACTCAAAATCCTCTAAGGCTCCCTCCTGCTGTGGGATGTTCTGTATGGCAAATGTGTTGCTAATAAAACACTGATTGGCCAGTGGCTAGGCAGGAAGTATAGGCAGGACTAACAGAGAGGAGAAAAGAACAGGAAGGTGGAAGGAGACACTGCCAGCCACCGCCAGGACAAGCAGCATGTAAAGATGCCGGTAAGACACGAGCCACGTGGCAAGGTATAGATTTATGGAAATGGATTAATTTAAGATATAAGGACAGTTAGCAAGAAGCCTGCCACGGCCATACAGTTTGTAAGCAATATAAGTCTCTGTGTTTCCTTGGTTGGGTCTGAGCGGCTGTGGGACTGGCAGGTGAGAGAGATTTGTCCTGACTGTGGGCCAGGCAGGAAAACTCTAGCTACACCCTCCCCATGACCTTTCACTTAAATTGGGACTTGGCACTCCTATAAAGCAGGACTGCCCACCTTTCTAGTGGATGGCTACACTCCAACCACAGGAACTCAGTTCCCTGAACCCCACCCTGCTCTCAACCAAAAATGAAGTGATCACAGGCTCTTCTCAGCAACCCCACTCACCCCTTCTCCCTATGTCAGCTCAGCCCTGCTCCCCAGCAACTCTGAGCTACACTGCACTGGATGTCCCTGCTGTACCACACACTCTCTCCCCACACGGCCTTTTCTTACACACTGAACTTAGGGTACATGTCCTCCTATCCACTATAGTACCCTCAGCACTTCACACATGCAAACCCACAAAGCACGCTGTCTATCTACTTGCTCGCCAGTGTGTGTTCATTGAGCTGCCCACTACAAGCTGTCAGCCTTGGTTGTAGCGCTGGGGACACCTTGACCAAGTGGAGACAAAGCTAACAAAGATCAGCAGAGTCAGGGGGATGAGATACAATGGAGGGCCAGAGTTTTTTGACTATGCAGGGTGGTCTGGGAAGGCCTCACCATTACCACAATCCAGAGAAAGAGCATTCCAGAAACAAATGCCCAAAGCAGAAGCATGTCAGACACACTATAGTACTGCTGGGAAGGAAGGAAGTGGTGCGGAGTGCATAATGATTGGGGGACCCAGCTCAGGAAATCTTAGGATGGGCTAAGGACTCCTGTTCTGAGAAAGCCACCAAGGTTCTAAGCAAGAGTTAACAGGAGGCAGTTAAAGAGTCTGCTGGGACAACCTAAGTAAGAAATGATGTGGAAAGAAACATCTAGATCTGGAAGCAAATTTTAAGATCCGCAAGGATTGTACTGGTGAATTAGATGTACTCTGATAAAGACAACAGAGTGCAGGATGGCCTCAAGTTTCTCTGCACACTTAGGACAGTTGTTCAATCTCTTGTGAGTCTGCTCTTCATAAAGCACCTGCTGAGACTACATGGTGACTACTTTAAACCAAACCAACGAACAGAAATACTATGCATCCTAGCTACTGTAGGATGCAGGAGACTCTGGTGGTCAACAGCTATGTGAACAGTACCCCAGACTAAGATGAAGACCTTCACCACCTGGCCAGCTTTACACATTTCATCAGAAAGGCCCTCTCCCACATCTAGAGTTCAGTCAGTCCAAAGATTCAGCCAAAAGACAAAGGTATCACATCAAGACTACTTCATGTAAAACCCTCAGGGAGGCATCTCAGGTCACCAGCCACAGGAGGCTGGCCATCTCAAAACTCACCAACTTCTGGCTACTCGGCCCTATTTAAGAAAGGCAAGGAATACCCCCTCCCGCAAGCCCTCAGTCTACACAAATCTGGTTGTGAAATGCATCTTCTGGCTGTGAGGCAATTACGCCTGTGTAGGATGCTGTACCATCAACCTGACTCTCAGAACTCAGGCAGCACTGCATAAGGAATGAAGAGGCTAGGTGAACCAGGAAGTATAGACGACTCTGCCTAGGCTCTAATTTCAATTCCTTCAGCTTCTCCCTTCACCTAACTGCCTTCATTAGCTGTTCTCAAAACCTCAGCTCCAGGAGGTTCAGGTCATCCTCTCTCATCACTTCCCTGAGATCACCGTGGACCAGCCAACAGAAGTCTGTGAGCCTTGACTGCAACTCTTGCAGAGCCAACACCTAATTAATTACTCTTCCGAGCTCCTCTTGGATTTTTGTGAACAGAGGCACTCCCATCTGCCAAGCTCTCCATTTTTAAGAGGGCTTTGTGGTTTGGGGCACTGCTCCTTCTCTCTCTGCTTGTTTCCCAGGGAAGAGAAGACTGGATGCTGAGTAACAGCATAAAATGCTGACTCTGGTTTGGGACTCACTGCAGACCCAGACAGGAATCAGCAAAGACTTAGTCTTTCAGGAGGTTCAAAGTTCAAGAGGGCTTGTGACTACCCCATCCCCAAAAGTCAGAGCCACCTCCCAATCACCTCTCCCTGTTGGGCAGGTAGCTGGAAAGCCGCTCCCCTTCCCGGCAAAGAATCCTAACTGTGCCTTCTTCAGAAGAAAAAGTGACATGAACCAGGGAGGAAAGGCCTTAAGCCTCACTCAAACTGTTCTTAGTACTCATTTACAAAAGCATATAACCAACAAACTCAAAACAAGGGAATGACCATATGCCCTCAACAAATTAGGATAACCTACTATAACCTAAAATTCTCAAATCTCCCATTTGTCATCAAAAGGACTTGTGTGGGAGTTTGTTTGCTTGAGACAAGATCTCACTGTGTAGCCCAAGCTGACCTAGAACTCTCTTCATGCCTCAGTATCCCTGTGATGGGAGCAAAGACATGAGCCACCATACCCTGCTTCAAAACATCTCATGGCCCAGTTTGTTCAAATTAAGATCTAGACAAGATTCATAACAATGCATGATTGGACTTCAACCTTTTCATCTTTAACATTCATTCCCTTCTCAAAGCCCTCTTCTTTATTGATAAAAATATGTTATACAGAATTTCTCGGGAAACACTGGATAAACTAGGTAGTCACATGTACCTTTAATCCCAGCACTTGGGAGATGGAGTGTTAGGGTGGGAATTTCAAGGTCATCCTATTTTCTCTATGCACTGGGGTGGGAGGTGTTTCACTCTGCTGTTATGAGCTTTCTATCACTACACAGTAAGGCCAATCACTCCACTACATGCCTTCCCAAGCTACCAACCTCAGTCTCTCTCTCCAGCCTTCACAGGGCTTGGAGTCAAGACATGAATTCCCCACCACACTGGCAGATTTGAGGAAACATGCACTAAAAGCTCTGCTTCAATTTAGCTTTGGTGGGAAGTGAGTTTGGGATTCTAGTAGGGAGAACAGTTTTAACACTAGAACCTTAAAACATTTAGGCCTGGGGCTGGAGAGATGGCTCAGCAGTTAAGAGCACTGGCTGAGGGAAGACAGTCCTTCACAATCACCTTCAGACACAACCTCCTATTGCCCATCAACACACACAGGTGCAGGGAGAAATACAGCTGCACTTTCCCAAGACCGAAAATATGTGAACAGAAGGAAGATGGAGGTATCAGACTAGTCAAGGCCCAAGGAGGTTAAGCTACTTCCCTGGGTCAGAACAGAATCTGAGTTCTCTCTCTGGTCCTGACTAGAATAAAGACACTCCAATCTGTCTCAAAGATTATAACATTATGTAAACACATATACACAAATAAAAACTCTCTTAAAAAACAAAACAAAATAGCAGTAATAATAATTGGGCCAGAGGGATGGCCTAGCAGTCAAGAGCACTTGCTGCTCTTGAAGAGGACAGGGCTTTGGTTCCCGGTGCCCAATCATGGCAGTTCACAACCATCTGTAATCTAGATCCTGGGGATTTGATGATTCTTCTGGCCTACTCAGGTAGTGCTCCTGCATACATACAGACAAAGCACACACACAAATAAATAAATAAATCTTTTTAAATATAAAAAATTGTTACATGCTTGTCTGAGGTTCTCAAACAATAAAAAGATAAATGGGGCAAAAATGAAAAAAAAAATAAAAACAAAAAAACGCTGGCTGTTCTTCCAGAGGTCCATAATGAGATCCAGTGCCCTCTTCTGGCCTGCAGGCAGACATACAGGCAGAACACTGTATACACAATAAATACGTAAATCTTTAAAAAAAAAAAAAAAAAAAAAAAAAACACACAACAAAAATTTAGGCCTAATCTAATACACTGCAGATAAAGAAACAAGGCAGAGAGACCACAGGGTGTGTGACTGGAGCTCAATCAAAAGCAGAATTAGTATATAACTATCACAAATGTATATGTGTGGTCAGAATACAACTTGCAGGTATCAACCATGTGGGTCCTGAGGATCCAACTCAAGTCATCAGAATTAGTAGAAGGTGCCAGGTGCCTTTATCTGCTGAGACATTTCACTGGCCCCACAAAAATAATTTTAAACAGTGTTTACTATAGCAACACTTGGGGGTTCCCACTGTGTCTGGCACATGTGCTATGGACTTGGTAAACATTTACCACCTTCAATTCTTACAACTCTCCAAAACCACTACCATTACTCTCCTTTAGAGGAGTAAACTAAAGTGACTCAGGGAAGTGCACAATTCCAAGATTACACAGCAAGTTAGAAACTTAGCTAGGGAACCAAAAGTGTAAACCCAGTTTCCAGAGCCAGAAGTCTAAAGATTTAAATGATGCTATGAGGCCCTAGTTTAGCAGCAGGGGCAGGACAGGGTCTCAGGACACCAGGAGTTAGCTGGCTTTGTAACCCTGACTCTGCAATCATCAGCAATCATCAAGGAGACTCATACAAACACAAATGAGGCACTAAGTCTCAGACTCTATCCCCAGCTCAGGCACAAGCTTTCTCAGTACACCCAGTGAGAGGCAGAGCCACAACAAACTCACACAGGCTGCTTGCTGTATTGCCTGAGCTCTCCCCAGAGTCTTGAAGATGCAAATTAACTAAAATTTGAGGCAAATTAAAATTTGATTTGGGGTCGGGTGCCTTTAATCCCAGCACTCCAGAGGCAGAGGCAGTAGGATCTGAGTTCAAGGCCAGCCTGGTCTACAGAGCAAGTACCAGGACAGCCAGGGCTACACAGAGAAACCCTATCTTGAAAAACAAACAAAAAAGTAGTCATTTCTTTGAGTGACTGACCAACCTATAAGACTCTCATGACCAGCCAGGTGTAGTGGGACACCCCTTTAATCCCAGCACTCTGGAAGGCAGAGATCAACAGGTCTCCAAGTTGAGGCCAGCCTGGTCTACAAAGCAAGTTTCAGGACAGCCAGGATTGTTACATAGAGGAAAAGGGGAAGGGAGGTCTATACTATGGGCTGGCAAAATGATTAAGCAGATAAAAGCACTTGCAACCTAGGAAGACAATCTGAATTCAGGACCCATATATGGTGGAAGGAGAGGATAGACTCCTGTAAGATGTCCTCTGACCTTCATTCACCAGCACCCCATCACACAAAACAAATGTTTAAAAAAAAAAAAAAAGAGCTGTCCATACATATGCTTTACATCCCAAAACAAGCAAAGGTAAATTTTTGTGGATTTTTATTGCATCAGCTCACAGAGTCAAAAGTTCCTTTTTTTTTTTTTTTTTTTAAAGGTAGTGTCTCCAGGGGCTTGCCCTGAACTCTCAGTCATCCTTCTGCCTCAACCTCCCTTGGGTTGATAGGTGTGAACCACCATGCCCAGTTCAAAGGTCAACTTTAAAGCAATCCGTGTTTCTTGTGGGGGTGCTAAGCTATACACAAAAACAAAACATGTACATTCTTTGCTTTCTTTTCACAAATAAAAAAAATAAAATAAAATAAAATAAAAAAATGGAGATCCAGATAAAAGTTCCTGAGGTCCCATAATCTCCCAGGCACTAAACCAGTGGTTCTCAATCTGTGGGTCATGACTCCTTTGGGGAGTGAAGAATCTATTCACAGGGGTCATTTTAGACCACTGGAAAACACAGATATTTACACTGTGATTTATAACAGTAGTAAAATTACAGTTATGGAGTAACAACAAAAATAATGTTATGGTTGAGGGTCACCATAACATAAGGAGATGTATTAAAGGGTCACAGCATTAGTAAGGCTGAGAACCACTGCACTCAACTAAATCACGCACAGGTGTCAATTATTCCAGTGAATGCTCACTACTATCTTTTGAGGCAGGCATGTCATAGGTTAATCCGCGTTGCTCAAATGAGGAGGTGACACACACTGCTATCAAGTGGTACAGACAGCATTGTGAGCACATCTGAGCCTGGAACCTATGTATCTCTTTCCACACAGGCACTCTATAGATTCAGGGGGGTGTGGCTTGAATTAGGGAACTGTTGGGGAGGGTGTCCAAAAGGACAAATCTCAACATTTAAAGTTATAAACCTGCTGAGCTTGGTTGCTCGAGCCTTCAATCCCAGCACTCAGGAGGCAGGCAGATTTCTGTGAGTTTGAGGCCAGCTTGGTTTACAAAGTGAATCCCAGGATAGTCAAGGCAGTTATAGAGAAACCCAGTCTCAAAAACTATAAACCTAAAACCAGGTATGGTGTTATATTCCTGTAATCTCATCACTGGGAAAGCAGAGGCAGGAGAATAAGGTCAGGACCACCGTTGATTAAATAAGTTCCAGGCCACCCTGTGCTACATTAAGACCATGCCCTCACCCACCCACTAACCCTCCAAAAAGATACAAACCTTGGGAGTTTAAACTAGATTAAGAACTCCACATGGGAGGAAAGAAATGGTAAAACATTATTTTATTACTAGTTACGGCTTGTGTCCCTTAAAAACTAAAACAGCAGCCATCAAAGCCAAAAGGAGGCTAAAAATAGGCATTTGCAGCAAGCTTTGGAAAGCTTAGCTTGCTTATAAGACACTCATTTCTGTAGACTCCAAAAAACATATGCATCACAGAACACAGAACTCCCAAGACCACACAGCCACTCCACAAGTGTCACTATAAACACGTCCACTCTGCAAATAAACCAGGGCTGAGAAAGGACCTACAGATCCCACTGGCTGTGAGATAAGACCACGACCAAACCTTACCAGACAGACAACCCAATCACAGAATTCACTCCACAAAGCACCAAGGCCTCAACAAGCTTAAACGCAGAAGCTACTGGATTAATTCCGGTAGTCTGCCAAAAGACTACTCCAAAGATTCTAAACCAACTGGTAGCCACTCTGTTTTATGATCCCAAAAATTAAAAAAAAAACCAAAAAAAAAAAAAACCCAGGACAGGCCGGCGGTGATGGTGGTGCACGCCTTTAATTCCAGCACTCCTGAGGCAAAAGCAAACGATCTCGGTAAGTTCAAGGCCAGCCTGGTCTACAGAGCGAGTTCCAGAACAGACTACTAAGTGGAACCCTGTCTCGAAAAACAAACCAAAAAAAACCAAAAAACAAAAAAACAAACAAAAACAAAAAAGGAACAGAACATATCTACCCTACCTAGAATTTGTTCTTTGGTCACTTAAATCGTGTCTGGCTTTATCCAGAGGGAAAGTTGAGATGCCAGCCAAGCTGTCTTCTTCCCACGATCAATAACCCCAGTGACGCAAGCTATCAAGGGCCCTTGGCTTTACACAAAATGCCAGCTCAGGCACCCAATCCTGCCTGATGTCACAGCTGATTTAAAACCCACAAGGCAGGTTCACCAGTAGCTAAGCGCGGCGGCCTGAGTGAACAGCCTCATTTAAACTTCTGAGGAGCGCGGCTCGGAAGGATGATTATACCTCTGGGTTTAAAGAGGGGCAGGACCAAAGAGCGTCTTAAAGTTGTTTCCCCCACTCTGTGGGTGGAGAGCGAGGATCTGAAAGAAAATGGAGGTTTCAGCACTGCCCCTTGCATAAGAGGATTCTGGAAGGGAAGGAGAGGAAGAGAACACTGGTACTACAGCACACCCCCCACCCCATGTGCCCTCCTCCTAATGAAGCAACCCTAAGAGAAATCGAAAGGGCAACCAACATGCTGCTGAGGATGGGCTGTGCTGGGTTCCTCCAGGGCTAGGCCTGCACTTTCCCTGTACTCTGGAACCTGAAAGCGGCTAGCTCTGACTTCTCGGTGCCCACGGTTTAAGGGAGTTTTAAAAATAAATAAATAAAAGTACTGAGACTCCGACGGTGAAACTCCAGGGCCACGCTCACTACAAGACACCAGGGAACACACAGGCGGAAGC
>CABHPP010103086.1:0-24045 GCA_902168425.1 Peromyscus attwateri | reverse complement strand
GTGTGTGTGTGTGTGTGTGTGTGTGTGTGTGTGTGTGTGTGTATGTGTTTCCAGACTCTCTTTGTGTATGATATTTTTATGATGGAAAATGGAAGAAGAGTAACTTTAGTTAACAGTTGATGTCTGAGATTGCTGTGCTGAATTTCAAGTAGTCAGGTAGTGATGGACAAATCTCCACTGAGAGGTATGAGGGAGATGCATCCACAGCCACTCCTGAGCTCAAAAGAACAAAGGGTCTAGGAACTGCCAAAACTTGTTGATTGAGATAAAGCTGACCTCAGGTGAAATTCACAGATCCCAAGTACACAGTTTAAGGAGTTTTAATGAGTTTTAATGAGTGTATATGCCCTTGTAACCAGAGCCCCAACTACTAGGACATTACTATCTCCTGAAAAGTTCCTCCATGCCCCCTGCTGAGTTTTCTACCCACTCTATGTTAAACATTTGGCTTATATACCACTTGTGGGTATTGTGAATAAAAATGTTCAAAAACATTTGTGTACAAGTTTCTATGGGGATACTTACCTTTGATAAATACCTGGGAGTGGAAATTGTGGTCACAGAGTGTATTTACTTAAGTATACTAGAAGCATCCTATACTCTAAGTGGCAATGAGTGAAAATCCTGTTATTACACATCTTGCTATTCCACTCAGTATGAAGTAGTATTTTTATTTCCCTGACAGCCAATGATGCTGAAAAATGTTTCCCTGTACTTACTGGTAACTCATATGCTTCTGATGTGTTTTGCCCATTTTGTTGGGTTGATTGCCTTCAGAACACTGAAGTATAGGGATGCTTTGTATATTCTAGATCCATGTCTTGTATCTGAAATATAGGTGTATGATGATTAGAGTTACAAATAGTTGGGAGCCACCATGTGGTGCTGGGAACTGAATCCTGGTCCTCTTAACCACCGAGCCATCTCCCCAGCAGCTCCTGAAAGTCTGTGTGCTTTAAGTGTCCTTTACCACTTTAGTAAATGTGCCTTCAGTTCTTAATTTACAGAGAGCTCTACTTTGTTGAGTGAATGTGAAAAGTTATAAGATTATCTTTCTGTCTTTAACGAAATGATCATCTGGTTTTCTTCTGCAAATGGTGCAAATTGTACTGATTGATTAGTTTTGCATGTTAAACGAACCTTACATCCCTGGCAATGATGTATTAGGCTTTTTACATGCTTCTGGACTTAATTTACTAGCACTTCAAGTCTTTCATGTCTATTTTCATGAGTGATGTCAATTCATGATTTTGTTTTCCTATTCTCTATTTGTTTTATCAGATTTTCTCAGCTTTATGTCACCTTCATAATATGAGTTAGGGAAACAGTTCTTCCTCCTGTGTTTTCAGGTAGTTTATATAAAATGAGTACTATTTCTTCCTTCTTTCAGTCAGTAGTGAAACTCTCTAGAATTCTTTTCTTTTTATTATTTCTTTTTATTTTTTGAGATTATAGTATAATGACATCGTTTCCTCCTTCTTTTTCAGACTTTCAAACCACCCCATATACCTCTCCTCTGTTTTTCTAGGGAAAGAATTTTCATTGCATTGCAATTTCTTTGCTAGATATAAAACTAGCACAATTACTCTATTTTCTCATGTTTCTATTTTCACCAATTTGTAATTCTACAAATTTATCTCTGCCAACGACGTTGTTGATTTCATTAGTACTGAATTGTAATTTTATTCTTTCATTGAAGCTCATAAAATCTTGCAGAACATGCTACCATTTTTTAATTTATGATAAAACTGATTTGGGTTTTCTCTCTTCTTCCATGATCAGTATTGCTAAGAATTCATCAATTTCTTAAAAGAAATAAGTTCCAGGAATCAATTTTTAAAAGCTTTAAGAATTGTACTCATTATTATAGTTGTATGTGCATGTGTATGTGTCTGCAGCGTGGGGGATGTGTGTCAGGGCACATATGAAGGGCAGATGACAGCCATCAGTAGTTAGTTCTCTCCTTTCCCTGTGGCCATCTCTCTGGTACTTCACTCTTTTTTTGTGCCATAAATTCTTAACTCTGCTGAATATTTATGAGTTGTCATCTTGTATTCACTGTCTTTATTCTTATTTTCCTTTTCCCTTCTATTATTCTAAGTTTGATTTGTACTTCTTTACTGAGATGACTAAAATGTGAATGTACATAATTGATTTTAAACTTTGAGCTTTTTTGTAGCCATTTGACTCCAGGAATTTCCCTACAGTCGATAACTCAAACTGCATCTCACAAATTTTAGTATATTGTGAAAGTGTATTCACTCAGTTGAATCATTTTCTAATTTTTTCTTGTAATTTCTTCTACTTATTCCTTACCTGGCAGTGTGTTATTTCATTTTTCAAGGATTTGAGGGTTTATTTATGTTTTAGTTTTTTATATTTATTTATTTACCATGTGCACATGACATGTGTGTAAGTGTGTGTGTGTGTACATGTGTGTGTATACGTATATATGCCATGGCACACATGTGGAGGTCAAACAACTTGCAGGAGTAAATTCTCTCCTTCCATCATAAGGATCCAGGTATTGAACTCAGGTCTGCAGACTTGGTGGCAAGTGCCTTCACCTGTTAAACCATCTTGTAAACCCTACTTTGGGTTTTTAAATATCCTTAACTTTTTTGCCAAAGTTATTTCATTTGCTACTGAAAAGAAAGCATAATATATGCAGCTATGATCATGGGTTTGTCTTTTTCTTCTTTGTCTTAATTTCCTGTTAAACTCCATTATAGATGGACAGATATATTATTATTGACATATCTTCTAATACTTTCCCTTTTGTGATTATGAAATGCTCTTACCTCACCTAACTTTAGTAGTCCTACCAGTTTTCTTATGTTGACTATTAGTATGAATATATATATATATATAAAACAAAATTTAATACTAAAGAGCAGTAGTAACAGCAGAGTAATTGTTATTCTTACTTTAACCATATCTGAAATTATTTACATTTCAATTAGGTGTGATTTCATCTCTGAAGTTTCTAATTTGAAAGACAGTTGTTTGTAAAGATTTCTAATCTTTAAGCATCAAATGTTTTAGTTTGATTATCTTCTTATAAAAGCACAGCAATAGCTTTTGAGATTAAATCTAAATTATTATTCTATTCACTTACATATCCTCTTATGTAATTTCCATGTTCAAAATTTAGATGTCAAAAAGAAAGAGTTCAGTGGAAGTAGAAGAGGAATGAAAGAGAGTGCTAGAAGGAAGTGTGGAAATGACCAAAATACATTAAATATATATGAAATTAGATAAATGATAAATAGATAAATAAATAAATAATGGACAAGTAAGAAAAAAGTTAGCTGTCCAAGATTATATGTAAATCTACACTCTTCTTTCACATAAAATATAGGTAGCATTTATTACTATATGCATATATATAAATTAATATATATAATATGTATATATGTTAACTGTCACATACATGATTTTTTTCAACTTTAAAAACATGTAGAATCTCTAATATACCATGTCTACAAATGAAAAAGATCTTATCATAAAATCCATTTTGATTGTTTTAAAGAGTTCATGTCCAAGTCTTACAGCATTTCAAACTGTGTTTTGAAATTAACAACTGGAAGTTAACACTAAAGAGATTTCTAAGAGCTGCTTTATTTTACTGATAATCATAAATACTTTTTGTAAACTAGATTGGGATACAATGTAGATGAGGTTTCACTTTTATAGGCCCACTTATAAGATTCAAAGTTTAAATATTTCATTTTTAAGGAAAAAAATATTTTTTACCTAAAATGTCAGGGGCTGGCATTAATTTACATAGACATAATAATTGCTTTACTTTTGAAGTTAATTTTGCAGTTTATTTTCCCTTTATACTCATGACTTAAGCAAGGATTAGCATTCAGTAACTAAGGTTTAAGAATGCACTGTTGATCCACTGGGGCAGACATGCTTTTGGAATTTTAATTTGGGCAGCCTCTGCTTTAGCTGGACAAAGAACACGGAAGGTGATAGCATGTCTCAAGCTTGCTGCTGCTGGAAACGTGACCCTGTTCTTTTGAACAGTCCCTAGTTTCTCTGCAGAAATAAGCCTCCATGACACAGGAGAGCAGTCAGGAGAGGACAGGGAGTGAACATGGATGACAGAAGTGTCTGTGCCACCCATTCATTAGGGACTCACAAAGGGGTATAGAAATTCTGAGCTTTTGTAGGGATTGAGAGCTCCATATCAAATGTCTATGGAGTAATTTAATTACATGGGCATGGTAGGAATGACACAGTGGTTACATTAATAAACTGAAGCATTAAAGAATAATAGCCCAGTTATTGCTGAATTATGGGAAACACGCTGCCTATTCATTCCTGGTGATATTAGAAGGGAGAAGGAGGGGGCTTACTCACCACTTTGCACCCCCAATGCATAAAGAAACAGTCTCTTGCTTCTCCAGACCTGTGGAACACCGGGTGCAGTGGAAGACCCAAAGTCACGCCCAATAGCATAAATCTTGCTTTGTGTTAGATGCTTAAAATATCATAAGCTAAGTCTGTTTTTATGGTGCTAAATAAAACTGACTTGGGCCAGACATAGTAATGAGTATGTGCTACATAAACATCTCTGAAGAACCTTTTCAATGGATCTCATAGATGATAATCCCTGTTTGTTGTCCTAGGCCTCTTGTTAATGGAATCCATTTGACATACTCATAGGCCACTAGATTACTAGCTTAAAAGAAGTAGTCTATTATTCAATAGAAGCTAAAATAATTTTTCATTTTTATCCATCCCTTATGGACAACTAGAAGAAAATACTCTCTACCCTTTTGCAGGAGCAGGGGAAATGGAACTCACATCTGATTTCCTATCATTTATCCAAAAAAGGTTTATTGAATTGTGCCAACACTGTTCCAAGAACTGTGCTTCAGGAGAAGAGGGGAGATATGTAAGATATGGTCTCCACTTTCAGATTCCAGTGGGAGAACTCACAGATTACCTAGCCATCTCCTCCCACTTATTTCCCAAGAATCTCTTTGTAAGCTCTTGTACACACTGTCTTCTCATTGGCATTTCTTCATGGGTTAATGATTCCTATGGTTCATATGGTTAATGATTAGAAGATCCATCCTACCTCTGAAATCTTTTGACACTATGAAGGCAGAAAAGGTTATCTTGAGGAATCAAGAAACTTATCATTTTCATGTAAACAAATTACAATAAACAGAAAACGACCTTACGAACCACTAATAATACAAATTAATATAAACATACATCTAACAAAATAAATTATATGTTGTACTTTGAAGTTTCAGGAAAGCCTTTTGTAATTCAAATTTGAAAACTCAAATAATGGAATGTGAAAAAACAGAGCACTTACTTTCTTCAGCTAAAGGAGACTGATATGAATTCATGGGCAAAATACAAAGTTGGAGTACTTCTGGAGACAGGTATTTCCCAGAAGGGGCCAATGCTGCTCATTGTCCCAGAAACACCCCCACAAAGACTCTACGTCAATGGTCTTCAAGTTGAACAGGCAAGACCATCACATGGGAAACTTGTTAAAACAGGTTGCTGGGCCCAATCACAGAGCTCTGATTCAGCAGGACTGGGTTGGAGCCAGAGAGTCTGCATTTCTCTCCATTTCCCTCCTCCCTTCTTCTGGGACCAATGATCCAGGGACCAGCTTAAGAACCTCTGCATTAGGTATTAGAAAGACAATGCCCTCCAGAGCCTTGAGAGAAATTGCAAAATCCTCTTTAACTTGGCAGTTAAGGCCAATTTTCTTTCATGTTGCATTGACAGACATCCTTGATGAGGTAGTCCTTGATAATTCAAAGGGCAGAGTTTAGAAATACTAAAGACGAAATGGAAACAGCGTGGCTTTGCCTTGTGCCACTTAACAGGCGTTACATAAACAGACATTCTCCTGCAGACTTGGTTCTTTACTTCAGCTCTTCAGAGCATTCCACTGGGATCAAAGAGTAGCTGGATAACCCTGGCTAATTGCAACCCTTTCCAGTCCCACTTCATCATGTGCTCTGGGCAAAGCAGATGAATCCAACCATTGCCCACTGGTTCCTGTGTAGCCACAAGTTTCAGAAAAGGATTAGTCAGCAGTTTCTGGCTCGCCTGCCCACACTAACCGCAGTTTGGTCACCAAAAATGTGGGTCAGCACATTGCCAAAGTGCCGAAGCATGGCGGTTACAAGGACCAGAAAGCTCAATGTAAAAACATGTGAGTCCACTGCTGTTCATAACATGGAGAAGGAGGGCAAAGGTCAGCTCTGCTGTTCTTGGACCTGATCCTGTTATGCCATCTTTTTGTGAAGCCAAGTGCTGCTCACAGGATTTTATTTTTCTCTTATAAATTCTGCCAGACAGTGGTTTAATTCAATGAGACTTGGCTGTAATATTTAGTCAGATGTACCTATTGCTCTATTTTTTTTCCTCAGAGAAAGAAACACTTGACTAAAATTTATACTGCAGATTGAATACTGAAAATCACTAACCTTCCCTCCTACCCAGACTCATAAAGCCACATCGTTAGAAACACCTCCTTTTCTGTTTTGATTGTGCTACAAGTACATAATTGGGTTTAAAAATTTGCTACTTTTGCCCTCATACGGAATTATATTGTCAGCTTCTTGGGAGATTTATTTTTTATACTAAATTATTCATTTGTAAAGAATGACAGTGCTTCTCAGTCATTAAGGAGATGCTATCAACTTGCTGGTTCTGATCTAGTGAGAAATCTACCTTAGGGTTTGGCTGAAACAAAATTCTCAGGACCTATAATTTGTTATTTGCCTTCCTTACACAGCTTTAGTCGCAATGAGAAGCTTAACAATATATTTCGGAGGGCTGAAGAGATGGCTCAATAGGTAAAATTGATCAAGCGTGAGGACCTTAGGTGGATCCCCAGAATCCATGTAAAACTTGCATGTGGCTATGTGTTTCTGTAATCCTGGTGCTAAAGAAGTTGAGAGACAGGTGAAACCTTGGTATTTGCTAGCCAGCCAGTCTAGCTGAATCAGAAAGCTTTGGGTCCAGTGAGAGACCCTGTCTCAAAAATAAGGTGAAACGTGATTAAGGAAGACATCCAGCCTAAGCCTCTGATTTGTACATGCACCTATACCTGAAGTACATGCACGCACGCACACACACAAACACACACACACACGCACACACACACACACACACACACACACACACACACGCGCGCGCGCGCGCGCGCACAAATATACATACAAAGAAGAAATCCAGAGTGGATTTTAAAGCTTTTATTTTGCTGCATTAAGAATTAATGGACTAGGTCCTTGATTATATTAAAAAACCATGAGATGCAGCAGAATTAGAAACATATTTGAACACTCTGCTAAGTTCATTGGCTATACCATTTCTTTCGTGCAGCAGTTATTTTTCTAAGCACATTAATAGTAAGGACGGCACAGCTCATGTTTAATAAGGCACACCAGTTTTTAAAAATTCATTATTGTAGGCTGAAGATACGGCTCAACAGTTAATAGCACTTGTTTAGAAATCATGAGGATGAGAGTTCAGGTCCCAGTACCCACTTAACAAGTCAGGCATCCAGCAAAAATCCTGTAACTGCAGCTCTCAGGGATCTGATACCCTCTTCTGTCTGCGTACAAAGTTGCAGGCAAAGATGCATGCTTGCACATGCTCACACACACACATGCATACTTGTGCAGAAATATACATCCACATAAATAAATAAGTTTTCTAAAAATTCACGAGTATTTCAATATGGAATATTTTACATGGACAATATATCTTTATATTTTTAAGATTTATTTTATTAATTTGTATGTATGTCTGTTTTGTCTGCATGTGCACCACATGTGTCTCTTGTGCCCAAGGTAGTGGGCTTTCATGTGAGTGCTGGGAATCAAACTCCGGCCCTTTGCAACAAGAAAGAGTACTCTTAATTACTGACCCTACACTACAGCACCTAAATTATTATTTTTTAATTAGATACATGTAGATGTTCCCCTCATGAATATAATACATTTGAAACTTTCACATCAGATCATATTTTGTTCTTCTTTATTTTTCTTTCCTTAAAACACAGTCTCCAAAGAGGAGTGTTTCCTGGGTAAGACAGTGTGAAAATGGAGAAATGTGTTCTTGACCTCTGGATAGAAAGAACTGGAGCTTTTGATTAGCTGCAGCCTGGTTTTCTTCTTTGAGTTTCTTTGGGGCTCCAGTACAGACACAGCTGGATTTCTTGATAGAGCTTTGCCACCTTCAGTGTCTCAATGAGATTATCACACACACACACACACACACACACACACAGAGAGAGAGAGAGAGAGAGAGAGAGAGAGAGAGAGAGAGAGAGAGAGTAATTTTTTTTCTGTATTCCTATGTGAATGACTTACTTTGAGAGGAAATGTGCCCTGACTTGCTTATGCAACGCTACGGATTTAGAGTTCCCAGCCATTGTTAAATCACAGTGACGCTGTAACATAATGGAATGACCCCCTTAGAAGATAAGTAGCCCCAGTGAAGCATGGTCATGACTTCACATGACAGCGTGGATGCAGCTTGCAGCAGGCACACGAATTCAAGCTCTTTTGCTTTTGAAGACACCAGCCTCTTCAGGATCTAAAGTGTTGTAGAAACACAGTGCACAAATCAATCCTTAAGCTATTGTGTATGGGGGGCTATGTTTATGAATTAAAAAAGCACTGGAGTCATGTGGTGACATCTTCAAATCCAGCTAACATGACTGAGAAGAAGAGGAAAGCACAGGTGGATTAGATGGTAGAAAGGAGAAGCTCCTCTATGTAATTTACTTGCCTTTCTATTTTTCTACAGAGCAATAAGCATTAAATAATATTTCTAAAAGTCCAAGCTCAAGTGATACCCCATGTATGAGACATTTATGGAATTTCCAAGCAGGAAAAGATCTTGCCATTATCTTCTGAACTAAAGCACATCCAGGCCCCTTTACTGAACTGTCGTTGGACATACATTTTCCCAGTTCTCATGTATGTCTTACCTCCTTTCTTGGGGTGTGTGTAGGTACTAGAGTACAGACATTAATGTATGGCCACCATCTTATTCACTACCCCAAAGCAACATGTCCAATCAGTGTATGTATAAGACACATTATGTAATTAATAGAATCTAGTGAAAAAATCAATATAGAGTGCCCTTTAAAATATAATAAGAATTCCAACATGGTGATAGGAGAGCATAAAATCAAGTTCAGGGCCCTTCATGAAGCTCACCTCTCCTATGAGTAACAAATGAATGACTTATTTAGTCATTCACCTAACCAACCAAAGGCATAGTTTTGGGCTGTGTAATCATGGTTTGGATTTTTAACTAACTTACAAAGCACAGAAGATATGTTTTGTGGTCATTTAATTTAATTTTGTCTACTTTTAATTATTGCCATTATTTAAATGGGTGTTTCCTTAGCATACTACAAGTTAGTGGACACCATTGAAGATTGCCCAGCCGACAGTAGACTTTTTAGGGAAGTCTGATCCCCATGCATTACGTGTCTACAGCCCCATTTTACTGGAACTTAGTAGCCACTTTAACTTATAAGTGGTTAAGGGTTTCAGTTGTGCATCCAGCACTGAGGCAAAAGGGTAAAGAAATGGTACATTAAATGAAATAGCACAATTTTCCTAAATAGTCTCAAATCACATTTTAAAATCAAATTCTGTCCTAACGACTATGCTTTTTTAGGGAGGCTGGGGATGTCAGTGTAATGTGCGCTTTTTGTGACAAATTTCCTATGTGATTTTTTTTTTAATGAGAAAGTAATGTCACATGGGGACATTCTTGAGCAAGGCTTGTTTTTGCAAGTTGGAGAGAACGGAGCTCTACAAAAGGCAAACAAGAGAGAAAATTCTTCCCTGGAAAAATTCAGCCACTGGAAATGTGGTCTTGTCCAGATAGTGAGAAAATAATTGTCTCCAGGTTTGATGAAGGGTTATAGCACTAACGTTTTAGGATGAAATACAGCTGGTTTCAGATTCCACTGTCAACTCAAAATCAAGCTAATTTCATGTGGTTTGGGGTTTTGCAACTATTTTTTGTAGAGTACTTGTAGGGACTTTTTGTTCCAGACACATCCTTGGGAATACCCCACCCCACCCCCATTCAAACAATTACTCTAGCTCCAACGGAAAATTTACCGGGCGGCATTACTGATTCTTCCCAGCAGAGGGCACCATTATACCTCCATCGGTTCTGGATGTAGCCACCACTTCAGCAAACCCCCTCAAAAAAAAAAAAAAAAGATGTTTACATCCTCCGCCCGAACACATAATACTCAAAGAGACGAAAAGAATAGGAATACATCTAACAGGAAAAAATACACTTCTCCAGAGCTGCAGCTTCTGCAGTTCTAAGATGGAGTTCTTTGTGTCAGTAGTGTTGGTAGGGGAATTTTGTCTTAAAAACTTAATTCCAAGATAGGTTTGGGGCTGGCTCTCTGGATGGTCTTGCTTCTCTTTGTTCTTGTCTTTTTTATGAGCTGTTTTTCATTCATCTCAGAAACTGCTTTGTTTTTTAATGAAATTTATGTGTACATACACTAGTAAAATGAGGTAAATTAATTTTCCCTTTGAAGTCTGGTAACTTGTGAACCTTGTGTTTGGGATGATGGGACATTGAAAAGTATTTTTTGCTGCTTTCATAATCAGTTTGGTAGAGTAAAACAGTTCACTAATTCATGTTTGTAAGTTATTACTCAGCTGTGCATATGACATTGTATTAATTACTCTTTAATTCCCACTAGAAAGAGCTGTTCTGATTATAGAAAATAGGTCTATTCACATGCAAAAATAATTGTATAGGAAATATCTTATTTAGAACAAGAAACCCTATAACACCCAACTTGATTTTTGAGAAAAGATCAGTTTTATAATCTTGCTAATTAAATCATTTCTTTTTCAATGACAACATGTATAGTATACAAAACAGAATATTATGTCTTGATTTAAATGAAATTAGAACAATAAACATTTTTTGAAATTGTCATATGTTTGTGGTACAATTTTTAAAGCAAGCTTGGCATTCTACACATTGTCATTAATTGCTTTAGTGGTTATTTTTCTCCTTTTGTCTGATGATATTGTTCCCTTATGTGAACGTTTTGGCAGACTCCTTGGATGTAAAATATTTTTCAAGCCCGACCAGACATTGCTTCATTTTTCATTCTCTTTTCATTATGTTTGGAATATTATCAAAAGAGGCTATTGGTATTTTACATGCAACCTACTTTTATCCATTCTATGTGTAAGCGTGAGATACAATTAAATTAGCAACAACACTAATTCAATTGAAGAAAAACAACTGTGATAGAATGCTCCAGACTTGATTAACAAAAACTATCATGCACAAGTAGAGTTGGTGTTACCTATATAACATCAGATGAATCTGTGCTGTTTCTCATCAAATTATTGATTTGGGTACTAAGGTCCTATGAGATGTATTGGTCTCCAGGCTCAGCAGACACGGAAGTTAGGGCTCCTCTTGGAACAGAGCCTAAATGTCCATCTCTTGTCTGGCTTTCATCTGAGCCTCCAGGAAGACATGTTACTTTGAGGGTCGTCTAGGATCGTGAGAAACACAAAAGGAGGTTTCCTCCCCATTCTTCTATTGTGTTTTAAGTTTTCTTTAAGAATAGATGTTTCAGCTGGGCGGTGGTGGTGCATGCCTTTAATCCCAGCCCTCGGGGAGGCAGAGGCAGGTGGATCTCTGTGAGTTCCAGGCCAGCCTGGTCTACAGCAGAGTGAGTTCTAGGACAGGCTCCAAAGCTACACAGAGAAACACTATCTCAAAAAACAAAAAAAGAATAGATGTTTCAAAATGGAGTGGAGAAGATGCATCTTGCTATAGAGTCAGTGAAAGGGACATCTACTAGCATGTAAAAGTCCAAATCTACTAAATCCCCAGCCAGATTTGTGCAGTAGTGGTAACTGGATGTGTGATTTTCTATGTTCTTTCCATCATCTTTCCAAGGTACGCAAAGGATGACTTTGCACAAGGCTGTATTTTCAAAGCTTGAGATTATGATGAGTTCACAGGTAACAAAAATGAGCTACTGTTCTCTTTATAGCCAAAAGACTGACTGTGCCGAAAATATTTCAAAAGCAGGCATCCAACCTCCCCCTGGCCTGAGACCTGCCAAACGGCAACATTTAGATTCTGGAGATTTTTGGATAGTCTTAACTGGTATTCTTGAACTTTATACATTTATGATATCATCACCAATCTTAGGCTCAAGATATGAAGCAAAAATTCCCATCACAAATATTACATTTAAGCTATCAAGGTTGTGAAATTGTCTTGCTGTTCTTTACTTTTTTCAAATTACACTTATTTATTTTATTGATAAGAGTGGGCCACAACACACATGGGGAGGTCAGAGCACAACTTGCAAATGTCGGGTCCCTTCTTCTATCCTGTAGGTCTCAGGAATTGAACTCAGGTCCTCAGGTTTGGCAGAAAGTGCCTTTAGTCACTAAGCTACCTCAATGGCCCTATTTTGATGTTCTTGAGTGATTCAAACTTAGAACTTCCTTGAGAAACTCTTGCTATCTGTCCCTTTGAGTTCCTCTCCATAACTCTTTAGCTTGAGTGTTGGTTTTAAACTTAACCATGAAGTCAGCATCACCAGAGAACACAATCTGATTTCTCAGGTCTAGGATGGGGCACCAGACTTTCTGCTTTCAGTGAGTTCTGAGGTGATGAAGATGGTGGTGATGAATTTGATGGTGAAAAGATGATATTCAGAGGACCACTAAGCTACACTCTGGAGATACAGCAGTCTCTTTTTCCTTTGAGGCCTTGTTGAAAGCTGAAATACTCCTAGAGCACTGCACAGTTTCTAGAAATTCTTTGCTCTGAAAATGAAGACATCTATCTGTAAGCTAAGGGAGACTCCAGTCTTATTAAGATCTCATGTGATCATGCCTGATAATGTTTGAAATAATACTCAAAATTTGAATCCAACAAACTGAGTGTCTCCATCTTGTCATTATTGACAATCAGACCTGGTTATTCTTTGGGGTGCAAAGTTGTCCTGCAAATTGTATAGCAGCATCTAGCTTGTACAGGCCAGACGCCAACAGCATCACAACATGCTTACTCAGGCTGTGACAGCCAAAATTGTTCTAGACATTGCCAAATGTCACCTGGAAGGGGAAAATAATCCCTGGTTGAGAAAAACTGTTACATTATTCTCAAATTCATTAAAATGTGGGAAATGATTGCAGGGTACAGTCATATGAACATGCTACTGTAACTCACTTGAGTTTCCCTTTCAACATTGAACTGGTGCAAACCTTCATATTCTGCCTATCACATCCTAGTTTTGGCTCAGTTATTCATAATGCTACCATTTGTTCCTTCCCTTTCTTTCCAAGAGGTGAAATCTTTAGGAATTCATGAATTTCTAATATATCTATTCTGTAGAGGTTCCTTGTGACTTGAATGCTTTAATCATGTTTTGTATCTTGTGTGCCTTAACATGTTTTATTAGTTTATAAATACTGCAGTGGTTTTGTTAAACTTCAGTAATCCCTGTAAAGGCCCAAATATTGAAAGGGCTGAAAACAAACAATCAAAAACCTCATGAGATGCTGTGACAGAAGTTCAAGGACAGGTTACTCTATATAGTGACTTTTAGCCAGACCTTCTCTTAAAACAAACAAAAGAGGCTCATGAACAATTTGAAATGCATTCAAATGTTCTGGGCCAAGAGTGAATTCTGAAGATCTTCTCACTAATTGAAAAGCTATTTGGAAGCATTTTCACTTAAAATAATACAGAAAAGGGCTTCATTAATTGGCTATCACATTCCTTAACAAAAGACCACAGCTCATCTGGCTTCTTAGAGTTCCATGAAAAGAGCCCATTAATACAATATGCAGTTTTGTAAGGGAGGAATGAAGACTCTGACAGGCTCCACTGCATGGCTTATGACGCACTCTTATCTTCCCGCTGCTGGGAAAGATGAAAGATGAAGTAGGGTGTGGAGGAGGCACTATGTGCCATGACTGAGGAATCAAAAATAGGAAGCATTATTTAATGAGTTCAGCAGTCAGTCTGAAGACTGGACATGGCTGGTTTCTGTCTCACACAGTTATAGTGACAATATTTCCAGAGCAAAAGAGCATAGTCTGACACAAGAATTTGTGTTACTTCCAGATGTGAAAAGCATCTGGGAAGGGGAGAATGAAAGTCAGTATGTTGAAACATTCCATGATATTTATGTGGGTTGTGTAAAGGGGCAAAAGAAGACTGCAATCTGGAATCTTTATCTTACATGCTACTAACATGATCAGAGACTGTATGTCTAATTGCCAGAATGGGATTCATCAAGGTTTATCAGAGTGTGAGAAGGAGAAAGGAGAGGAGGCAGGGAATAGAAGGAGGAACAAAAGACCAAAAGAGAGACACATATTCTTCTCTTCTGTAATGTAAAAGATGATCTGGCTGAAAACTATTAAAGGAGACTAACAACTCTCATGTGTTTTGTGGGATGGTAAAAAGACACAAGTTTTAAGGAAAGAAATTTCATGATCTTATAAAAGATAAAGCTATATCTTATAAATAATTAGTTCTACTTCTAGAAATGTACTTATGTAAATGCTTGGATAGTTCAGCTAATGTGACAATAAATTAAGGTTGATAACAATGATGTATATTAGATTTAAAAAACTGTAAATGATCAAAAAGCCAACCTAAGTAGCTAAAATACTATGTGGCCTATCCATATAATGGAATGTTATATAACAGTCAAAAATAAGAATGCTAATTAAAAATCTTTAGAGTGCTATACATAGATTTACTCCACTTTAAAATATATTTGTTATGTTTACATAAAGACAATTCTGGAATCTTGAACCACAAATTGTCTCATGTGATTGATTCCTAGGTATGCTAGGTCAAAGATTATTTTATATTCCTGAATTTCTGATAGTTCACCAATGCACAAGAGCAATTTTCATTTTACCTCATTTTTATTACAATTTTTTATTCATTTTATATGCCAACCACAGATCCCCCTCTCATCCCTCTTCCCTCTCCTCCCCCAGCCTTCCTCCAAGCCTACCCTCATCCCCTCCTCTGAAAAGGTAAGGCCTCCCATGGGGAGTCAGCAAAGCCAGGTACGTTCAACTGAGGCAGATCCAAGTCCCTCCCCCTGCATCAAGGCTGTGCAAGGTGTCCCACCATAGGGAATAGGCTCCAAAAAGCCAGTTCATGCACCAGGGATAGATCCTATTCCCACTGCCAGGGACCCCTTAAACAGACCAAACTACACAACTGTCTTGCTTTTGCAAAGGGCCTAGTCCAGTCCCATGCAGTTTTACTTCATTTTAAAGTAATGGATGAAAGATCTATGTGATATGAAGAAAAATCAGAGTATCACTAACCAGTTTAAAGGAATAAGATGTATATAAAAAGTGATTCAGTATATATGTGCCTTGAACACTTAGCCTGATCACAAACTAGATAATACAGTAACTGTTATTTCTTAGGAATTACTCTAAAAAGCATATGCATTTGTTGGCTATGTTAGTTCATTATACATAAGTTTTTCTTGCAAAGACAAAAGTGTTACCCAAAAGCTAATAAATTTACTAATTTATAGATTACATAATTATGGGACTGATTAACAACATAAGGTGGTATAATATTACCACTGCAGAAAGAGGAAAAAAACATTAATTGTTGCATATTCTTGTTTAACTCTCTTGGAAAAATAAAGGCAGGAGAGATATAAAACACACCATGCATTTCTATAAAGAAAGAAATAACAAAACTTTGCATTATGCCAAACTACAGAGCAGAACAGACCAGCTCCTGGAGCTACTAAACCCCCATTAGCAGCAAAGGCCCTTGGCTCCCTCCTGACCTACCTGTCAATGAACCAGCCACTATCTGAATTTCTGCCCTAGCAAGTTCTCTCATTGCAAGCAACACATCCCTACACCTGTAATAACAATTGCCTGTGAATGTTGGACCGCCAGGTAGCTTCTTTCCCCCAGAGGACCCAGACACATAATCTTCTCCAACAGTTAGACCCATAAATTCAAGGCTGTTAAACTGAGCTGTCTCATTTAGAAGTGAATAATCCCTTTTTTCACAAAAGAAGAATCTGCTGTCTTCCGCACTCTCTCCATCCCACTCCCACTCCCAATCCCTCCTCCAACCTTCTCCAGACTTTCTGACTTTTCCACTTCCTTTCCTGAAGTTTGTCTTGTGAATCAAAATCGTCATTGCAATTAAAGCTGGTTACACTGTGTTAGAACAAAATAAGAAAGTTTTAACTGGCTCTTATAACCTGTCACAAGGGGATTACAGCTTCCAAAATGTCATGCCATCCAAAAACGTGCAGGCTTCAGAAGAAAGGACCCAGTGATAGTTAATACAGAGCACGTGAATGCTGCAGCACGTAAGTGAATCCACTTGTATAAATTTGGAATTGCGTTTCAATTGCAGTGGCTGACAGCTATGATGGTGGTCAGAATTTGCTAACTGCCTCTGGCTGCCTTCACTCAAATAATTTTCATCCACTTCTAGGAACTTTTCAAGTCACCAGGTCTTTTTTTTCTTAGACAAATGAACCAGAAAGGGCCCCGAATCGCCTGCTGTTCTGTGTCTCCCAGATATAAAAATGACTGGAATGCTACATTACCTACTGTGCTGCTCATTGAACAGACCTACCATTTTGATCATTGCTGTTGTCCCATACTTCTCAGTCCATTGCTTAATCATTGGACAATGTCAGCTTTTACAGATGATGATGATGATGATGATGATGATGATGATAACAATAATAATAATAAAGTCCTCATGCTTAAAAGTGTTGAGGCCAGAATGTTGGAGACTTTGAATTACCTGGAAGTAATGCCTTTTGAATTAATTCACTCCATTAACATGTTCCCCTCACACTAGATTATTTTCAACATAATATATTTTAGTTTTTACAAAGGATACATTCCCGACCAGATTTTAGGGACAAACTTAAAAAAAAAAAAAACTACCATTTTATGTGGTTTTCAAAATGGTCAAATATTGACAGTTTCACATAGCTCAACCTAAATGTGTGAAAATAATTTTTACAAAACAAAGTGTCTTTCACTGGCTCTAGGGAAAATGGACTAGTTCAATATGTTTTACAGTAAATGCCAAGTAAAGAGTGAATTCTCTTTGTAAAGCTGATAATCATCAATGCATTTGCCTTATGTTTCCATGTTCTCTTTGCTTAAAGTGGAGAATTCCACAGACACTGAGATCCGGCTAAACAGAGAAGGAATGCCAGTTATCAGCCTGTAAAAGCCAAAGCTTGCAGGTTCTCACTTCCAAAATGCATGCAAGATTGCCTGGGAAGAGACAACCCCTTTTGTTTCACTTCTGTCTTGTTCCCCCCACCCTCAGCCCCAGAACTTCTATTTTCTCTGATAAGGGGCAGGATTCCACTCAAGTAGTCTAGAGAAAAATTAATGAGCGATTTGCCTTTTCCTCTGTGACCAGCTAACCATTCTTTTCTGCTCTGAATTTCCATCCTGCTTGGAAGGAATTGATTCATAACCTGAATTATGCAGAATGAACCGTGACTGCTGAGAAGCAGGAGTTATTTTGTTGCCGTTTAGTTAATTTTTCAAACTTAACTGGTTTTTTAAAAAAACATGAATTATTTATACATGTCTGAACCACGGGTCCACATTTTACTCCCCAAATATAATTAGTTTCATAGAATATACACTTTAAATATCTAATAAATGTTAAGTTGTTGGCATGGAATGCCCATTTGTTTTTATGATTTGAATAAATATTAAAAAAGCATAACCCAATTTATTCTTCTTCCATATCAGGAAAATGATCAAATAATTTCTACTAGCCATTTTCCTGTTAGCTGATTTATGATTATATCTCTTTACTCAATAGTAAGGTCTTGACATTGAAAGATCATTCACATAGCTTTAGCAAAATCATGCATTTGTTTAAACCACATTTGACTAGTGGTATATAAATAATCTCTCCTAAACCATATTGATTTCCCAAAGGGAATATTAATGCTAAATAACTTCACAGAATGGAAGTAGTCCTATCTCTACCCTCATTTTTGATATAATCAAAAATGATGATATTGTGCCTAGCTTATTTTTAATACTTCACACATTGAGAGCAAAAGAAAATATTACACCATTGCTGGGGACGTGAACTATGGACTGCAAAACACATGCTCCTTTTCTAAATGAATGATAATTGTCCAACCACAGCATGGTGTCAGCCATGGATTAAGAATGTGTCCCTTTATAATGGTGCTATAAATTAGCACAGGGTATTATTCTCCAGATATCAGATATACACATAGCAAAATCTTTAAGAAGAATGTAGCTTACACATCTTTCTTTAGTCCTCACAGAACTTTGCTGAAGTATATAATACTCTGATTTTATAAATCACAAAATTGAACAATGCTTAACTCTTGGGCAATGAAAATAATTTTAACCACATTGATAAAGTATGCTTATATGTTCATCAAATAGTTCTCCATTCCTTTCTGGCCATATAGCTAGATTCTGTTAACCAGGTTCCCTACTACTTATTGGTAGTCATGTGACTGTAAGTTCATACCGTTAGTGTGTATCATATTGCTAGTCATGGTCATTAAAACTGGCAGAACTGTTAGTGATTACTAGAAGATTTGTGATGCTTGGGTTCTTGAGCCTGAGTAGTGGGGAACATCTCAGAAGACACTCACTGGAGTACAGGTGGGATTGTTGCATGAGCAAGAAATAAATCTGTATTGTATAAATTTTGAATTATAATTAGGTACCTATAAACATAATAAGTCTTCTAATGTTGACTGCAACAGTCCTTGATTCTAGCCTCCTCTTAATCAATGTTTTCCCAACTATTCAACTATAATGATACAATTAATTTCAACTATATTAAGAGATACTATGTCTTTATAATCATTTATTCTTTGAGAACATAGCAACTTACAGTATAGCCTATTTCAGATACAATGACTGACTATAAAGTACACTTCATAAAGAAATTTTGATTACTTTTCTTTGGTTACTTACTTCCAAAAGTTCTACCAAGAACATTTTGATACAAAAATGTGAGCATTTTTGAGAAGTGATAGTTGTTCATCACACTCTACATCATATGCTATTTGAATGATATTCTCTTCTTTGTTTTAGGGAGAAATTGTATGTTTAGAAGACTTCAGCCTAAGTAAGGTTTTATTAGTTTTGTAGACACAGGATTCTATTTTTATCTTTTGTTTCAGACAGGATAACACTATGTAGCCTAGGCTGGCTTGCAACTTGCAGTCCTGCCTCAGTCTCCCTCCAAAATGCTGAGAATACAGATGTGCAACCTCACTCCCAGAAAGGCATTTAATATTGGATTCACAAAAGTAGTGGTTCTCATTGTACTGGCCTAGAAATTTTGACATTTCACAGGTTTTTTTTGTTTTATTTATTTATTTTTATTTTGGGGCGGGGTTGTTTTTTCGAGACAGGGTTTCTCTGTGTAGTTTTGGTGCCTGTCCTGGATCTTACCCTGTAGACCAGGCTGGCCTCGAACCCACAGAGATCTTCCTGGCTCTGCCTCCCAAGTCCTGGGATTAAAGACATGTGCCACCACCGCCTGGCAACATTTCACAGTTTTACAGACACAGTGAGGGAAGGAAACCTACTGACACCTGGAAGCCAGACTTACTGCTAAGTATCCTACAACATGCAGTCCTAAAATGCCAGTAGCATCGAAATTGAAAAACCCTGGCTTAAGTTGTGAGGTTAAGAGTGAGAACCATGTCTGCTTTAGTCATTAGTTTATGGTCAGCAAGTGATAAGGTACCTGAAACCCTAGTGAACATTCAACAGAATTTGTTTCATGAATAAATGGTCCAAGCATATCTTTTATAACAGATCAATGGGACCATACTTGGACAATGGGCAATATGAGATTTGAAGATGGATTATTAGTTTTATGGCTCAGTAGGAATACATTATTGATTAAGAAACTCTATACTCCAAGATTTTAGTCTTCTCATCTATAAATTGGGGGTAAGAGTACTCTCAAAATTGATGTTATAAATAAGAAAGAAGATAAAACATGTGGAATACTCAGCATAGTACCTGAGATGACCTCAATAAAGACTGACACTTATTTTTCCAAAGGAAACAGAATCAATACTTCCTAGGTTTAATTATGTGCCAAGCACAAAATTAAGGATGCTCATAACTGAGGGCTGGAGAGGTGAATCGGTGATTAAGAGCTCTTGCTGCTCTTGCAGAAGACCTAGGCTTTCAGTTCCCAACATCCACATGGTTGCTCACAACTGCCTGTAACTCCCATTATAGGGGATCTGATGTTCTCTTCTGGCCTCAGCAGGCAACAGGCACACATGTGGTCCACATACTTACAAGCAGGCAAACACACACACAAAATAAAATGTCTTTTTAAAAAATGATGTCCATGCCGGGCGGTGGTGGCGCACGCCTTTAATCCCAGCACTCGGGAGGCAGAGGCAGGCGGATCTCTGTGAGTTCGAGCGAGGCCAGCCTGGGCTACCAAGCTAGTTCCAGGAAAGGCGCAAAGCTACACAGAGAAACCCTGTCTCGAAAAACCAAAAAAAAAAAAAAAAAAAAAGATGTCCATATTTAATTGTTCTCAACAATACTTATGCATTAAAGAATACATTTAGGACTTAAAGGAAAATAAAAAAGAAACTGGATGTCAAAGAGGACCACTAACCTGTTCCCAAACATGCAGCAATTGAAAAGCACACAGACAAAGCAGGAATCATAAGACCCCAAAGTCTACGTTCTCTCCATCACAGGAAATTGGCTTCTCCGTGAAAATGAGACCTTTTCCATGAACTTGGAGGTGTAAGGGCCATCCACTATGCCTCTACTACTTTCCTTTTATGTGGTATTGAGCATGTTTGTTTAGCAAGGTGGCACTATCCCACTTTTCTGGAACTTTCAACTAGAGTTGTGGTATGTTTTGGAGGAAATCCAACAACTTACCAAATCAGAGGTCCCATATTGTATCATCGCAAGTAGGTTAATTAAAAAGGAAGTGTGCCTGTATTTGTTACCATGTGGGGCCTTCCCTGTTTTGTCTTCTGATGTTAAATTTCTTGCATTTATTTATTGTATTCTGCTTCTTTTACAGAAATACCTGGCCTATTGCTCAAAGCCAGGCAGGATTTCTTCAAATAATCCTACTACCATGCTACAGTAGGTGTGCTGGGAAAAAATAAGCTTACTTAGGTACTGATTTTATAGTTATCTCAATTTCTAAGATGCAAAACTATAACCTCAGAGTACCATAAAACTTACGTTGACTTCATGGTAACAACGAGATTTAATAAAGTCTTAAATTTCCTAGTAAAGCTTATCTAATATTCCTCTAGTGGTTAATAAGATTTAGAAAATTAGGTATAACAGTGTTTGTGAATGAAAATAAAATGAAATAATAAAGGAAAGAAGCCTAGGTGATCCTAATCTTTCAGTTTCTTTTCTTCCTTTCTCATTCTCTGAGTTTAATATTTCTCAGCTTATCTTGTTCTTCTGTCATTTTTTTATGAGTAGAATGGCATTTGGATTTGTTTTAAGATTTACTGATATTTCACATCCTATACAAGCTTGATGGTGGCATTACTGGGTTTTAAAAAAAAGCAAATTATAGTAGCATTTAGAATTACTTAAAGACTCAGAAATGCTAAGGAAGCAGAGCTCCCAGTGTTGGGAGGGGTCGGAGGCCCTTTTTGACTCAGGCCTTTCCCTTTGATGCCTTGATAACAACTGCCACACAGTAGCAACTCAGTGGTCCCTTGGCTCTCATTGAACTGTATTTTTCTTTGAAAAAAAAATCATAGGAAAACTTTCATCTGCTAATGACATAACTACACATTAAAGCTAAATGTACCTTTAAAATGTCAAGATTAAGTAGAAGAAATAAAATATAAACAGGAAAGATTTTATAACCATTTCAGAAAGTGAGATGATTGATAGAGGGGTCAATGTGCCCGCTGAACAAAGCGCTTGGGCTATGTACTTTGCTGTGCACTGATTTGAAATCATCATTTACATCTTTTCTGAGGAAACAGACATCATATGGTCTTTGTTTGGGGGAAAAGGCAAAACCTAGTCCCTCAAAACTACATTATAGCAGTTCTCTAAGAGGTGTTTTGGCAATGGATTTGTTTTAGTAATCTCTTTTAGAATAAATCTCATTCCTGTTTATAGAGGTAGGACATGAAGCACAACTGGTAATGAATCATTATGTATTGATTTTGACAGAAAGGAAAACTATTTTGAACTTTGGGGTTTACTTCGTGGTCTTTTTCTTCCTCCTTCCATTTTAAGGTCTTATTCAGATTCAAAATGAGAAAATTATATAGGAAAGAGGGAATCAAAAAAACCTCTAAAATTCTCTGCCGATATCTTACTTTATTTTATAAGTTGTCAAGTTCTTTTTTGTCACGAAATTATGAAGTTTCAGCAAGAAGTGAAAGTGATATTTCAAAATTAAACATGCTGCCAGCACAGTTTTGAGGTGCTTTCTCTTCTTGAATGCCAACAAATTTCATGTTTGCTTCTGAAACACCGATGAAGTGACAGTTTCCAAGAAAAACACTGGTGAGCTAGACCTTGCTAAGTTGCCTTATTTGTTGAATTAACCTAACTTGGACTACCACAGCAAGATACCATATATGGAATGGCTCAAAAATGTAGGCTTTTAGCACTTCCAGACTCTGATAAATCTGCATACTTCTCATGCTCTTGCATGCTCTTTTTTCTCTGTGCCCCCTTAAAGCAAGACCAAGCAATCTTACTTCTCTTTGCATGGGGACACAAATACCATTCATTGTGTATGTACCACTTCCTTGTGTCGTCACTTCACCTTAATTACTTCCATTAAAATCCAGTTTCCAAATTTAGTTACATTGGGAGTTAGGGCTTTAGCACATGAGGAGGACATTCAGTGTAAAACATTAATTGCAAAAATAGTAAATTTTCTAATATTTTTTTATAACTATCAACTAACTTTCTTGGTGGTTAAGTGATCATTGTATTTGACCTAACCAGGATTTGGTGGCAAAAAAAAAACCCACAGTGGTGCTTCCTCAACTTGCTCATGAGTTCTGATAACTGTTTACATGTATGACAAATAAGCAGGAAAATTTAAATGCCTAGATTCATGGGGGATCAAAATTATTTAAAAAGAACCTTTCGCATGAGCTTTCCTTTGTCTAATAAAGCTGTTCACCAGACTCAATCGGAAGACAATGATTCTTTCTAAACAGATTGAAGATATACTACAATAAACATTCTCCTCAGCAAAATGATTTCAGTGTAGGACTCTTGCCAGCTTCATTTTCAGACCAGTCAACTAGGTTGAAAATTGAGCTGCCCAAAGAGAGTTGGCAAAATAGTTTACTCCCTGTAATTAAAAAAGGGGGAAGTTTCTAAACCACAGTCATCTTCAATGCTAATTGAAACAACCAAATGTTATTTCCAGTAGATTTTTAAAAAAAAAAAAAAAAGTTTCTCATTCTTGGCAAGCTGGTAAAGCACTGTGCTGTGGGAAATCAGATAATTTTCCCATAAGATAGGAATGTTCCTTATGTCAAATACAGAGTGTTAGAGTTATCCTGTATTTTCATTGCATAAACACATTCCATTGATCCAAATTCAGTAATTTTGAATGTGAACACTTAACTATACACCTTTAATTTTTTAAAAAATTATAGAAATTTTGGAGTTCAAGCAGAATATTTCATGAAAACCATTTAGTTTACTTAGACAACTTAAAAATATCATGTTTGTAACCACGTTGAAAATCTATGCCAAGGTATGAGATTTTCTTAAATGGGATCTTTTTTTCTTTATGTGCATTTTAAAGATTTATTTGGTTCTGCTCAATGACACAATATGGCTTCAGAGACGTACTAGACAGATCTCAATAGTGAGAAAAATGGAAACTTTTGGAGTATAGATCCTCGTAGATGAAGTATAATAATAATAATAATAATAATAATAATAATAATAA
>CABHPP010103085.1:0-29895 GCA_902168425.1 Peromyscus attwateri | reverse complement strand
GGGTAGGTCAAATCGGGCTATTTCTCGACTATTGCCAGCAGTTTATTGTGGGGGCATCTTTGTGGATTTCTGTGGGCCTAGACAATAGTAAAATTGTGAGTTGGGTGCTGGAAATTCCGTAGTGTCTGCCGTGTGTCCTGTAGATTGTACAGCTCTTGTGGCTCCTTTTTCTGCCTTACACTTAATAACGGTGCTTTGAATCACTGAACTGTGACTATAAAGACACCCACAAAAGAATATCAGATGTGAATGTGTCCTCTTTTTACAATGGAAGAGAATAAGAACTACATGTGAAGGATAATCTCACTGGGTTTATTACAATAAGAAACCACATCACATAAAACTGACAAACATGTATGTATCTCACAATGCCATTTGGTTTATATCAATATTTTAGGTGAAATCTATCTGTTAATTATAATAGAATTAATAATTTAAGTAAAAACAAAATTATTTTGAAATCTAGTTATTCCACCCTATTTATGGATAGAATATTTATGCAAGCCTACTTTTGATTTATGGGTTTAAAGAAGCTGTTAATTTCCATTCAGGGAACTAATACTATTTCTATTTTCCAAAATTAAGTGAAATACCTCTTCTAGAATTAAAAAAAAATTCCTCACATCATACACTAATCTATTTGTGTTTTCATGAGTTTTAATATCTGTGTTTTTGCTTTTAGAATGTGCTCTTTGATTCTGCTCCAATAGCATCCTCCATTGGGAAAATTTCTTCCTAGTGAGTTCCCAAAACAAAGCAAAACAAGAAAACACAAAACAGTTAAATAAATTCCATACAACCCTTATATGTGTAAGCTATGATGCTTGAGTATAGAAATTTATTTGATTTGATTTTTCGGCTGGTCTGTTCAGACTGAATATTTCTATGTATCCCAGGCTGGCCCTGACCCCGCAATCCTCCTGCTTTGTCTTCCAAAGGACTGGAATTCCAGGTGCACACACCACATCTAGCCTGAGTGTAGAGATTTCTGAATGCCTTTTCTACTAACCATTGACTATATGATTCATCTGTTAATCATTTTAACTTTTTTTATTCTAAACATTAAATGCTGATCTTAAATTTTAGCACTGTACTTTTAAAAAAAATAGTCTTGAGAATTACATTTTCTGTTAAAATTCTCACTGGAGAGGTTTGCTTACCTATCAGTGTATTTAAAGATTATACAGAGAGGGTGAGTGAACTTCATGTTTCCATATGCATTCTTTATTCATTTCTCCCATTGGGTTAGGTAATGTACTTTCCTTGACATTGACAGCTTACCTGACAGAGTCAGGGTTGCCTGGGATGCTTCCCTTGTGTGTAGAATGAACCAAAACTTTCCATCTGTATTTGGCTCCCACTCAACTTCACAGTACCTGTCACTGCTTCTCACATACTTCATGTCTTTGGATAGTAATCAGCCTTGTTATAGATTGTGCTTGGTTTGATTCCTTTGTAGCCAGTGGGTAATCAATTACAGGAGGTGCAGTTAGCTGACTATAACTAGATCCTGGTTATACCAATTTAAAGTTCCCCCTGTGTTCCTATGCTCAAGGAAACATTCAGCTATAATCTACCAAAGAAGACTCAAGAAAACAAAAGTCTCATCCTGATATTTTTGGGTTTTGCTGTTTTATTACTTCCTATGTACTTCTTATCACTGTCATTTGCCTCTTTGATTGGTTTTGCTGAAACTGTGTAGGATAGAAGTAGAACTGACTGATATTATGAATGAAAGGTTAATAGTGGCTTATTAATATAACTATATTAACAATAAGCTGCAACAATAAAGAAAGTCACAACAGGAAGAAAAATCATAATAACTTCTGGTCCAACATCCTCCTTCAGTTTCTTGAGGAAGACGTCATTGAAAGAAACTGGGGCACTCTTGTACCAACACAGGTCACAAAATCAAACAAGAGAAGGCGGTGTGGGTTATGAACTCTCAGTTCCCCAACTGGACAAATTTCTATTTCCGCATGATTAAAAAGAAGAGACCTCTTCTCTAAACCAGTTGTAAATAAGTGATTGATAAAATGAGCATATTCACACAAAATTAAAATGTTAATAAGCAATTTGAGCAAATTAACATAGAACTATAATTAAATGACATGATTTAGCCACAGGGTAAATTTTATGTTCATGAAAGTATGCTTATAAACTATTTTAATGATACAATCAGTATTGATAATATTGGGTGGGTATATAAACACAAGGAAGTGATTATACAGCATTATATTGTCTCCAGTGTTAGGCCAATGTTTGATTCTTTTCATACCATTGTAATTGCCCACAGTTTAATGTTATTGAAAAAAAATTACGACAAAATTTTGAAACATATATTTGTTTCAAAGCTCATTTAAAGATGATTGAATGTAAATGACATGTAAGATGTAATCTATCTCTTTGTTCTATAAAAATGCTTTACAATGCTGTGACCAGATGGAAAAATATCAGATGTGCTTGGGTGTGAAAACTTTTGATTATGGTTAACAGTATCACTATGAAGTACCTTTATGCTAAACCTCTGGGATAATTTACTCAATAATAGAAAATATCTTCTTACATATGGACTCCAGTTTATTGTTTGGATTCCTAGTGTGAGACATAACTTTCATAAGTTTCTTTCAAAATTATAATTGGAAAAATTCAGAGTATATGACTACTCGATTTTATTGAATTGTGTAAATAAGATATCAGATGTAGGTTTATGATTACTTGGAATATTTTCTAAGCATTTCTCATAGTATCTCTAGCAGTGAAATTAGGATCTTCCCTTGGCCACCCCTACTGTTAGATGGCATTAATACATTTTCTAAAACAGCCATGTGCTTCTCTCAGCACCCAGAAGTAACTGTTCACTACAAGTGTCGATTTTGCTCTGCTGGCTAAAGTGGGGCATGAAAGGCCATGTGCCATTATGATGTGGACGTGTGCTTCACAGCTGGGAACTTTCAAGGAGTAATTTCTAACTACCTCAGGATAGCAAACTCTTCCATCAATTAAAATACATGGTGGACTTCTCTCTTCCATTTATTATAAATGTGCATTTCAGTGCTCATGTTTGAACGGTTCTCATAAGTATTCATTCCTTTCGGTGAAAACATAACTCTGACTCTTTTGATGGCCTCCATTTAGCTTATGCATTTTCTATCTTTGAAGTTTTTCTAACATTTTTATCTCGCTGTAAGTCATGAGCCTCTGAGATATTTTCATTTTTGTGCTGCATGGTGATTTTTCATAAGGAAATATGTCATAATAGAAATTCCAACATCTACAGAGAAATCAAGACTGAGTAGTTTAGTATCTAAAATAAATAATTTGTTTGGACTATATTGATCAAAAGATGTTAGAAAAAAACTTTGATTTTAAACATTTCAAAGCCAAGGCGTTCTTTCTAATATGTATAAATGTAGTTTAATTTTTAGGTTTGTGATCACAGTGTCACCTTGTGAACAATTTCTGTGTAGAGACCATGAAGTAGAATGGAACAGTTTTGATACAGAAATTATTATGATAGAGTGTCTCTACCTGAGAAAGGAAACTACAACTTATGTGGAATATGAATTCTTTTCTGTTCCAAGTCATTTGGAAAAGAGCCAATCAAAACTCTTATTTCATTGCTACATAATTAAACAAAGCACTGGTTCCCCTAGAACATTTCTGAAGAAACTATGCCTAATAGGTGATGATAATTTTAGCAGTAAGTGAACACCAGAAATACTAATGATTAAAAAAATTCCTGATAGTACAAGAGAGATGATATATAATAAAGTAAGGCAAACCACAATTGAAATTCCATAGGATTCCTTGTAAAGTCAATGAAATTCAAAGAAGTTTTGCACTTTAGAAAGTAGAAGAAAAATAAAGTTTATGTCCCCGTATTATGTAAAGCCCTTCACTTAAGTTATGGGGACACATTGTTTAGTATCTTCTGCTTGTCTTGTAACTGTTCTTCTTAACCTGTGGATTCTCTCAGTAGAATAGATGAAGAGAAGCAAGTTTTATACAGTAGGGAGAGGCTGTAGGTAACATGTGGGAAGTGGACATTCTTGCAAGTTAGCAGGTTATACCTGTTTTAAAATTTCCGCATGTTATGTAATTTTTATTTCTAAAAAGTAGACTATGTGAGCAAGGCAGCAGGAACAACGTCTAGGAGTTGGAGTAAGGATAGAGGGAAGGCAGTTTTGTTATTATGGAGACAGTATGTCAAAAAAGGAATTGGGATGCAGTTTGGAAAAATATTTAAAACATTCAGAGATTTTTAAGAGCAGAGATTCAAATCATGGCCAGCAGGGAACATGCTGAGTTTGTCTTCTGTCACCAAGTGTAAGTAGAACTCAGATGCAAAGGAGCAGGGAAAAGGGCGGCAGATACCTCAGTTGCCAAGACATATCCTGCCTTTGAGGAAAGATGGGATCACAGGCACAATCACACAGTAACTGTTGTGACGAGTAGTCCAAGTTGGGGGCAGGACATGCATCTCAGAAAAGCAGTGCATTTAATTACAATAACCCCGTAACAACCTGTGAAATCTCCTATGAGAATTTGATTGGATACAATGTTCTGAAATCAGTACAAATGTTAACTATTTGGTAGAATCTTGCATTATATAAGGCACTGAGGGTGTTCTATGTTTTGAGAATAAAGTGGTTTATGCCTAGAGTGGTTAATATTTTGCTTATACAATACAGAATAATTTTGTGGACTTACTTAGAAGAATGAATCGACATTTTATTATCATTGAGTGTCACATTTTCCTTATGTAACTTCTCTGAAGCTCTTAGAATAGCTTTTATTTACAATCAGCCATTTTTAAATAAAGAAAAGATCATTAGAATGTGTTGACAGGATCCATGTAAACTGTTCTGTTCACACATCTGAAGAATGTTGCTTACGCTTTAGTTGGCTGTATTTTGCTCTTGTTTTATAATACATGCTTGTTTAGTAAAAACTTTTTGTTTGCAATAAAAATACATTCTGTATTTGTAGAATAAAGAGTGATAACTTGACATCATAGGGCCCCACCCTGGTGATTTCCTTGTCATTCTTCCCATAACCCCCTTTCAAGGATTGGAAGCTAGCAACCCCATGTACTTTTTAGAGGTATTTTTTACTGGACTGATGTACTCACAGGCATGCATTTCATAAAAACATAAAAATCAATTAAAGGAGATGTCATTATAATGGAAATATCTGTATGAACAAAGATAGTTAAGTCTCAGAAGATAGGCCACCTCTGGGGTTGTGTTCAAAATCAAGTAATCCCCATGTCGCAACAAGAAACAGAGCATCCCTCAGGATTTGCTTCAGTATTGGTTAGATATTTTTTGTTTATATAATTACAACATTAAAAAATGGCTTTTAATGAGAGCATAAATGCACAATATAGAACTGAAATAGTATGCCTCCCCCAAGAATAAGAGCAATCTAGGCTTCTGTTTCTAATGAATCAAATTTTATGATTTATCTTAATTATCCTGCTATCATAGAAATAATTTTCCACATGAATTCATTTTCAGATAGGAGAATGTCTGCAGAATTGTTATTAGACTTCACCACTGTGGCAGACGTGCTCCTTTGGACTGTTTTGTTACGGGATTAAGCATGTTTCTTTTTATGAGGACTGTATATTTAATGACAGTGGGTCAAGAGTCAAGATTTGGTGAAAAAGATGCAGGGTTATTAATTTAGTAATTTTATAAGTGCTTAGAATTTTGTGAAAATGTGGGGTTTGTGCCTTTGTCAGAGTTCCAAGATATAATTGGTGTCTGTATAACTGAGTCGACATAGAGAACGGAGAATGAAAAGGCCCTAAGAGGAGAGGCAGCTGCTGAATGTCCTGGGATTTAAGATTTGAGACTGAAGAGTCTCATTTAACTGGGTATTTAGTTAGTTTCTGCTAAACTGTGTCACTGCCTTCATAAAGACCAAACTATGTAAATATTTCTCTTTTGATTCAGATTCTGAGAGACAGTTGTCCTACATGGAGAATGAGTTGTGGTAGTCATGTGTTAAACATGTAATTAAACCATTTATTAAGCAAGCAAAAAAGAACAAATTGCAAGTAGCAGTTAGACAGTAAAACATCACCAAATCTGAAGCTCACAACATCCCGTAGAAACTGACCAGGGAAACCTTGCATGAGACTTTTGGGCAGAACGGAGAAGAGCTATTCTCTCCAAGGTGAGCTTCTGGCTTCTCATTCCCACTGTGAGCATTTTTATGCCTTAGGATAGAGAACTAGTAGCAACACATCATGGAAATAGTTTACATTTTACTGGTATGTTTTTAATGCCCTTGGCTGTTTATTATTTTTGTTTTTCCTTGTCCCAGTATGAGGGGTCCAGCCTGCCACCAGGCAGGGAGTTTTGGAAGAGACTTGAGATAAACGTGCTCAAGTCTGGCCCATCTTTTTTTCTCAGAGTCGTTCTGCACACTCACAAACAACACATGACAATCTTCTCATACAATTTGTATTAAAATACCTTTCTCTAGACATTTTCAGTTTTTCAAAACTTATTAGGCAGTCTTTTGGAAAGAGCATTCTGTGTCCCTATCTCAGTGGTTGTATGTGCAAAGATGACTTAAAAGAGAAACATAGGGTCAGTCTGACTTTAAGTAATTTTGGTGATTCTCTCCTGCACAATGGAGACTTGTGTGCAGCCTACCATGAATCAAAGTAACCATCCTTTTAGACATTACTCATACGCAGACCCATGGGAATTTGTAGCTTAATAAAGACTGTCTGGCTTAGTGAGTCAGCACGTGAAATGCGGCTTGTTACTAGGGTGGTCAGTCAGCACCATGAGGTGCCCTTTTTGATGGAGCAGCACAGGCCCATGTCTCCTTCACCAAACACACGTGATTCTTGTAACATGCCCTTGTATGACTTTGCTCTCATTCACCATCCTATCTCTACAATACTCCTGTCTGAAAAATACTCTGCTTATATCGTTTGGTTTCTTAAGACGGTGTCATCCACATATTCTTTATTGTTAGAAGCTTCCCCTTTTAAGTCAAAACAAGGTAGGAAAGCCTATGCCGGCCTCTCCTGCTTGACTTCATGCTAAATGTCATTGCTGGTACAAACAAGAAAAGAAAGAATACAAGATGTCGGGATAGAAAAGAGGACTCCAAACTGTTATTTTTCACTAATACTTAAAGCGAAAAAGAAATTTGCAAAACTCTTGACAGTTACATGAGTTTATTACTATAATAGCTATTATATATGATCAAGCTTGTCCAGAAACCATTAACAAGTAGGAGCATATTTTAAGGTGTTCTCATTTAAAATGGCAATCAAAAGAGGACATTCAGCTGAGGGCTAAGGGCAGAACAAACAGTTCAAAGGAACTAGCCTGAACTATTTAGTATGGTGTTAAAAATAGTTTTAAGTTCATCTTTCTTCTTATCTGTGCTTGTCTGGGCCCGTTCACCATTGGGTTTTGACTCTATGTATTCTAGCTTATGCTGCCATTGCCTCTTCTGGCATCGACTTCTTCCAGTTCCCTCTCCCTAGAAAATCATTTCCCAACTCCTCCAACATGAACTTTGCTTGTGTCAAGATCTGCTACCTTTCATGGAATATGTGATGTAATCAGAGAGTGATTTCAGGTGTGTAGAGAAGATTGTGAGTTTTGTCAAAGTAGGGACAGAGATAACTCATCCTGTATCCTTCCTGGGAAACACCACTGAACAGCTGTTTTAGCAACCAATGAATGACTAGTATGTAAGAAAAAATGTTCTTCTACAGTGGATTTCAGCTAACTGTGACCCTTTGGTAAGATCTAGCCCATGCCTATGTCTGTAAAAGTGATGGTGATAATAATTGTGAATAAATAAAGTCCTAGTGAAAGGCAGCTACACTCTGCTCTCCATTAGAAATGCCAAGTTAAACACATGTATCAAAGTCATGTGGCCCACAACTGCGAGAAAAACTTCATCAGTCCCCAGTTGTGCAAAGAGAGAACTTTAGAAAGATGAGTTAAAGACTGATTGATTATGTTTGCCCCGGAATTTGAGGGTTAGAAATTCGAGCATGTGTAGAAGGCTCTGAGAAGCCATTTACATTTTTGAACAGGACAATAATGAGTTAGAAGAGGCATCCTTAGCAAGACTGATTTGGGAAAATTATGAATGAAAGATTAGATTGGAAGTAGGCTCTAGGTAGAGAGTGCAATTACTTGATGATAGTATTAGTTCAAGTGGGAGATGATTAGGCCCTAGATGAAGGTGGCAGTCATATGAAAAAATACATTGATGTGAGAGTCCTTGGGCACCAAAATCTGATTGACTGTGGGTTAGATTCTGCTGCCTGGAATTAAACTCACTGCCTCTGTTAGAGAAGTTCACCAGCTTCAACACTGGATTCCCACACCTCATGGGCCAAATGTTAAAGTTCAACACAATAAGAAATCATTATATTTCTGTTGTCATTTTTATGGAAAAGACAAAAAGTCAAATTGACAGAGTAAAGTGTCCAGGGCTTTGTAGTTCACAGATTGATTCAACTCCTATACAGTTATTTTACATTAGAGTTTCTTTTCTCCTTACACTGGTGTCCATGTCGGTAGATGATGACCCACATTTTACAGTCTCCTTACACTGGTGTCCATGTCAGTAGGTGATGACCCACATTTTACAGTCTCCTTACACTGGTGTCCAGGTCAGTAGTTGATGACCCACCCATTTTACAGACTGCTTCTGCTCTTTCTCTCAAACTCTAGAGTTTTTCAAAAGAGGTACGTGCTCTCTAGAATGTAAGGGATCATGACAAGGAAAATATTACAGAAAAGTAAATATTTCAATAGTTTAAACTGGCCAATCAAAAACTTGCTTCTAAATTGTCTTTCCTATTATTGTTCTTTTAAAATTAATATTTAAAATTCTTGTGCCAGACATGGTGGCAGCTTTAGGGAGGCTGAGGCAGGAGGATCAGACTTAAAAGGCTGTTCTGTATGATCTACATGAGACCCTAACTTACAGAAAAGCAAGTAACCAAATATATAAGTAAATAAATTTCTTACATGTATTTTACAATTAAAATATTTTTTAAAAAGAAATAGTCTTGCTGAAGGAATAATGTGAAATGTTTATATTAATCTCAGTTAACTCAAATCTCCTTTTTAAATACAATTACTATATGAAAGTAAGTATATCATTGATTGAAATTAACATGTAATCAGTGAGGAAAAGGGGACATTTTTAAGGCTTTATCAAGTTATGGCATATTGGAGTTAGTTTTGATAACTAGATCTGATTTGCATAAGACTAATATTGATTTACTAGAATCTACTTTATACTAACAACTCTATTAGGTACAATATTCCTTTTGCCTCCAGTGATTTTATTTATAGAGAACATTTTTGACCAAAGCATCTTCAAGGCCGCTAACATCCTCTCATGGTGAAGCGCACCTGTCTGTCCATCTGCCTAATGTTCGCTGGGACTTGCAGGCAAATGAAACATTCCTCTCCAATTAGCCAGGATCATATTTAGGTTGTTCATACAAATTATGTTTCACTTAACAAATGACTAATGAGATCCTAAATTATGTCATCTTTCACGTCATTGTGGAATTATGGAGACACAGGTTAAATAGAACTTCTAATTATAAAATATTTTCTTCCAGAGACTTTGAAAACAAACTTGATTGTTTTTGTTTGGACATTAAAACAAGATAAAAACAAAACCCCAAACCAGGTATTTTCTCAGTTTTTCAAACAAAGAAAACTTATTTACAAAATAGGGGATGGGAATTAATAACAAGTTAATAATGTGTAACTAAAGGCTAGTTTCATTGATATGATGCTTCTAGATTTAATGCATTACCCAGCCCTGACTAGCAACTAATAGAGCACAACAAGCAAGGCCCGACGAGAGGTTGCTCGTTAGTGTAGGTGGTAGGCAATGAGCTTTTGTCCACATGAACTATGCTGTTCACTTGTCGGTTTTCTTCATGTACTCTACGTTAAGCACTGTGTATTTTATGAAGAAATTTGGGCACGTTTTCAAAAATAAGTTCTGATTTGATTTTATTGTTGTCACATAGCACTTCTCTGCGTTTTGGTTAATAAGATACACCTTGCTTTTAATGGAAGTAATTTTCCCTTGGATGAAAGAACATTATGCTGTTAATTGTTTGATTGCAGGAAGGCCTTCCTACATATTTTATGCATTTTATATTGGAACTTTGTATTAGTGTGTTATGCTTCTCCCCCATTCGAACCCTATCAACTCCTCAATCTTTTGTGGTCCATTATCCATAGTATTTGTTGTTCCTCTCCTTAAATTTAGCACTTGGCCGTGTATAAGACTCTGAACAAGATGTTCCTGTCTTCTGATGAGAATTTAAATAGGACATTGCTGTTTGTGAAAACATTACCCTAAATTTATAGGTCATTGCTTATGTTTAGGGTGACCAACCTCTTTAGAAAGTTACTTTCTCAATTTTCTGTTTTAAATCCTGGAAGCCTCACAAATAGTCACAGTGATGAGTAGCATGATGGCTTGTATTACTGTATCTGCTCAAACATGGCAACCCCACTTAAAAGTAAATCAACTAAAAACATCACGAATTCTGCAGAGAAGAACCATTTGCAGATGCACAAAAAATATTCTATGTATATATATGTATAAATTATCCTATACATTTTTCATAGTCAATAGTATATAAAAAGAGCCTAGAGTTAAATTGCAGTGCCTTCAAAGATAATCATATGTTCTATGTCTCTAGTCCTTGATTTATTTTACCTCACAGCATTAGCCATTATCCACCATTCAAAATTGGGGGTGTGGGTGGAAGAAAGGGAGCTTCTGTCTTGTAAGTGTTAGGGTACTGTGGCCCTCTATCTCCTGCTCAGCATCACCACACACGTGAAGGTAACAAGGCGGTAAACCTAACAAGCAGGTAAGGAGACCACTGCGTCCTGTCAGCTCCTCTAGGTGATTCTCTGAGACATTAAACAGTGCTTTACGTGTGTTTTTGAGGAGCTGGAGAAATGGTGGCTCAGCAGTTCAGAGCACTTGTTGCTCTTGTGGAGGAGCTGGGTTTGGTTGCTAGCACCCCCCATGGTGGCTCACAGTCATCCATAACTCCAGTGCCAGGGGACCCTATGCTCTCTTCCGGCCTCCTCAGGCACTAGACATACATGTGTACATACATACATATAGGAAAAATACTCATACAACTAAAATAAATCTTTTAAAAAGGTGTATTGAACTCTGAGAGCTATTGCAGTAGCACCAAAGTTCACCTCTACCAGATGCCCATCTCTTCAGTCACAGGTCTGCTCAAGCTTCAAAGTGGGACAGTCTAATCCTGTTTTCAAGACCATTGACAACTTCTCAGTGTTATATACCACAGATTGAGTCACAGGAAAGAGAAATGATCAGACCAATCCAGAAAGTTTGTCTAAGTCAGTGGATAGTCCTAGACTGATTAACTGCGACCAATGGGACAGGGTCTGATTGGCAGTTGACTAAAATTGACCTAGTCTGAGTCAGTTGTCTCTGCTTGAATAAGCAATTATCAAAGGATTGTGTCCCATGTTTACCATGGTTTGAACAGCTAGCTTCCTTTAAAACGTCCAAGTATGTCCTGAGGAAAACGTTGCATAAAAGTCGTTGCAGCTCCCTTGAAACTTGCTGGTAGCTGTTGTTCACAATCACCATTGGTTCCTGTGTGAGAAAATGAATACATAACACTATGATGTAGTCAGAGTTAAAAAGTATACATGACATGACATGAAGAGCTGGAACACTGACATTCAAAGTAGTGGTCACCTTCAGGAAAAGCATTTGGCTTCGGTGACTACAGAAAAGATAAGATTGAGAATGCTGACAAGTAGAAAAGTAGAGATAAGGCAGGAGAGGAAGACAGAGACAATTTTGGGGGGACACGAATCTGGTTGTCAGCGGAGAAGTAGAAATTCCAACACAAGTAACAACTACTAAGGCTTCTCTCTCTCTCCTCTCCTCCCTATAAACCTTCAGTTTTCTAGGAATCACACCAGAAACCTCATCTATTGGCAAAGAAATGCACTAAACACCTTGTACAAACCTAGAGGCCATGGTTTCACCTTTCAGATTACAGTTCCACCCACAGCATTTCCAGATGTGCCTCACTTACCTTTCTCATCAAAAGAAATAAAAAAGGGGAACTAGGCTTCTTAGCAACAGTTCCAGATGGAACTTGAGAGCCGCTAAAATGGTATATATGGCTTGTGCTATGACAATTGCAACTTTCTCTTGAACTTGTACCCACACTTCAGTCTGTCTAACTTTCTGTGTGACTGACTCCTTCTTGGAAAAGCCCATACTCATGCTCTTTAGTGAGTCTTTCTTTTCCTGAGAATCTCTCTTTCCCCTAACTCTAACTCTTATGCTATAAGTCTAAACTATCTTTAACAAAATCTCCACCTCTGCTGTATCATACCAACTAGGCCTGAAATTCTGTTTAACATCAAAGCTATGAATTCAGATTTAGCCTGAGTTGAGTTTCCTAGAAGCCCCTAGAACTCTTCAGGCTATTGAGGGTGGCAGTGTGGATCTGTGGCTCTGCCCACTGACAGAAGTATAAGTCTATCAGATGTAGAGGCTTGGGAGTATTAGTAACATGCATTGAATGGCCTCCACAGACAACCACTCACCTTTTGTGGTGTCTCAGTCACTGTTTTATTGTTGTGAAGAGACACCATGACCAAGGCAACTCATAATTTTTTAAAAGGCATTTAATTTGGGGCTTGCTTACAATTTCAGAAGGTTAGTCCATTTAATCCATTATCTTAGTCCATTATTGTCATGACAGGGAGTATGAGAGACCATGGGCAGGCATGGTGTTGCAGCAGTATCTGAGAGCTTTACATCCTGAAACATAGGCAGCAGGCAGAGGGGAGGGGTGGAGATGGGGGAGACTGGGCCTGGCGTGGGTTTTTGAAACCACAAAGCCCATCCCTAATGAGATACTTCCTCCAACAAGGCCACACCTACTCCAACAAGACAACGCCTCCTAACCCTTCCCTGACAGCTCATCCACTGGGGACTAAACGTGGGGCCAGTCTGTCCTGTCAGGCTTTCTGTTCCTGGAATCCAGGGTGACAGCTTAGGGAGAACAATGCTTGGAGACTTTTAGGTGTCTGGCACGGGACATGAGAAAAAGTAGATGGTGAGATTCCTCAGTTACTCATGTTTATTTCAAGGGGGACATAGAAGGGTTAGAAGAAGAAAAGAGGAAGTAACTCAGTTATGTACATATATATGAACTTTAAATATGATTGCATCTTTGCCCCCTCTTATTTCCTCTCTCCAATGTCTTCCATGTACCCAGTGCAATGATATGGCGCGCAGGAGGCTTTGGCGGGTAGAGGCAAGGTGCCCGAGGGGGTGAGGCAGACAGGACACCGTGCAGATGGCAGCGGCTGGGACGGCACGATGGAAGTTACTCACACCCACGCACATGTCCACGTGGAAAGAAGTTTATTTGGGGATTTGAGGGGAAGGGGAGGAGAACGGAGAAGGGGTGTGTGTGTGTGCACTACCTCTGGCGAGAATGAGGGGGGAACGAAGGGGGAGGAGTTTTTTCCTCTTAAGGGGGCTTTAATGTAGGATGACATAGGGAAGCTGGGTGCGTCTCCAAGGGGCGTGTCAGAATACTAACACCCAGCCCGTTGCTCTCTCTCAAATTAATGGTCTATTTTCCTCTCATTGTAAATATGTATAACTCTCTGTGTCTGAATGTGAGTTTGTGTGTGTGTGTGTGTGTGTGTGTGAGTTTGTGTGTGTGTGTAAGTGTGTATCCCATTCAGTCCATATACTTGTAATGTATATGATTTCAGGACTGACTGCTTGGTACTGGATAGCTAACTGAAGGGCTTTTCCCTGGGGGAGACTATTCCTTCCTCTCCCAGGATTCCTTAAGTTACCGGTAGTTCTTTGTCTAGGATAGCCGGCCTCAGGAGCTTTGCCCCTTCCACGTTAGCATATCTATTGGTGTTTTCCTTGTTCAGGTCATCTTTAGGCAGCCATGTTGGTGAGACTTTGTGGGCTTATCTTCTCTGACATTTTTAGGAGATGGAAATCTCACAGAAAGCATCCTGTTCTTCTGCCTCAGTTACTCTTATCTTGTGCCTTCAGCCTTGAAGGGGATTGGGATAGGTTAAGTGTCCTGGGTTTTTAGGAAGACACTCCCTCGATAATTAACATGCCTAGGTACAGGGTTAAGCAGGTGACATACACAGTAAAGAGGGCAGATGTGAAATGAGGGTGAAGATGCCAGCTTTATCCTGGGTCTGTTGTCTGTTGGCCCTAAGTAGGGATCCAAGGCTTTTCAGCAAACCAGAGCACTTTCTAAGTGCCTGCTGGAGTAGCAGAGGAGATCTTAGCCTTTGTGTGTGTAAAGGAACCTACTCTCTTCTGGGGCTTTAAGAGCTGCTTTTTTTTTTTTTTTTTTTTTTTTTAATCACCAATAACCAGGTAGATGTGTCTGAGGGCCTGCCGTTGGTGAAAAGCTGATCTTGTGAAGTAATTTAAAGAGCCAGTTAAGAATTATGGAGTGTGAAAGAGTCCCTGTTCACCCTTATGAATTGCTGAGCTTTCAGAGCCCTGGAAGTTGGCCTTGGTCTTGGTGTAATATATCTAAAGTCAAAGCCAAGCATAAGGTTGAAAGCATGAGACCTCACCTCCCTCCAGAGTTTATGTGGGCCTTGTTTCACGTGGTGCCATCTCTGTGGAGAAATCATCTGGAAATCTCACGGTGTGACTCACCCAAAGAACAGCACTGAGTTGTGTGGTTTCAGTTGGGAGCAGTGCCAGCAAAGATTAATGTATTCTGTTTTAAGACCAAGTGTGCCTTCCAGATTCTGCTCTCCACTTGCAACCTATGCACATTCAAATTCAGGGCAATTTAAATGACAAAGGGTGATTTGTGCTGTTTAACAAATGGGCGATGGGTATTAATCATCAGACTTTTGGCAGTTTTGCTGCAGGAGGACTGATAAGTTCCTCCAGGAGCTGCCTGTAAAAGTGGTGTTTTTGTAGACTTGGCTTGGGCTAGTCTTTGTTGAATAATTAATTATAACTCTTTACAGAAATTCCCTTTTGTCTCCAGAGTCAGTAATAAAATGGCAATCATGTAATGACACATTCTAAGATCTATGTATAGATGGATGCAATGTGAGTGCCAGACAGTATTTCCTGTATCTTCACCATTCTTTTCTGTGGCTTGTACCTGTGCATACCTCCTTCACTGAGAGCCGTCTCCGAGTAAGACCTGTGACTCTTCTGAAGCTGTGGTGAGGTTTTCTTCACATCTTCTTTTTTTTTTCCTTTTCATGTTTCTCAGGAGATAGGAGTTATTTGGTTCAGGCTTTGTAAGGGTTATGTTCATGTCACCCAAGATGGTGATGTTTTCTGGGTGTTTGCCTTACTCTGCCTCCTAGCAATGTGTGATGCGGTTGACCACTTCCTTTTAAAAATAATTTGAGAACTTTCATTTCTCAGCTTCCTGGAACCCATATAACCACTCATTTCTCCTAAGCTTGTTCCACATTTGCATCCTCCCCTGAAAATATAAGCCTCTCAATACTGTCATGCCCCCCAGATCTGTCCTGGCCTTCCATTGAAAGCCCTCATTGAGAAAATTGACTATGTTTCTCTAAATGCTATTTTTGTGCATTTAGTGTTCAGATGTACAGCTTCAAAACTGATCATAGCTAGATGTTTACTGGGTACCTCCTATTTAATACGCTGTCTCTGTTTCTTCAGACACCTATTGTCTTGCCTCAAATTTCCCCATTTTAGTAAATGACATGGCTAGTCACCCAGTTACTGACAGAATTTAGTAGGTCTCTTGAGGTCTCATTTTGCATCACTACCAAATGGAGCCCACTACAAAGGCTAAAAAGAACTTCTACCATGAATACTCTAACCTCTCTGTCTTTCTACTCATCCCAAATTCAACTCACCTTGTATCAGTATCATCTTAACTGCCTATATCCTCCCTGTCCATAGACCCAACTTGAGCAGCTTCTACTGGGTCTCTTTCTTGCAAGAAACAGTTCTGTGGTTTCCTGTTACTATCAGAATTCAAAACACCCTCAGCATTTTCTCAGATTCACCTGATCTTGGCCTTCAGTCTTCAGAGCCCTCCCACCTTGGGACCCCTGAAGTATTCTACTTCTGTGCCTATACCCCTTTGGTACTGTTGGTGACTGAATATAGCACAAGGTCTTTCATCTAGTGCTTCCTCCTGCTGGAATTCTCATCCTCAGATTCTCTCCTTATTAGAAATTATTGCTTTTTAATTTTGTTTTATATGTATGGGTGCTTTCCCTGCCTGCACATCTGTGTACCACTGTGTGCCTGATGCTCCGTGGAGACCAGAAGGGGAGACTGTATCTCCTGGAGCTGGAGTTACAGATGGTTGTTAGTCACAAGTGAGTGCTGGGAATTGAACCTATTGTGCCCAGGTTGCAAGACCCCCAAGCAAGACCACCATAGAGCCAATATCTGATGCAAGCACACAAAGGTTTTTTTTTGAATAAAGCAAGTCCGGGGTTTGGACCGTATTCCAAACACTTGACACAGCGGGTGGAGGAGGACGCCCCTAGCACTCACTTTGAGGGGTTTATATAGGAAAGATTTACATGCAGACAGTTACATATTTTGGGATTGGATGAGGGGGCTAGCGGTGAGGTAGTTCTTTGAAGTTACTGGCTGAACTATAAGCATGAGGTTACTGATGGCTAATAGGATTCAGTTATAACAAATTCATAAATTTGTATAAAATTTTTTTAATCCCTATATCCTGCTTTTGCTGAGCCCAGGATATATACATTCAGATTTATTGTTCCAATCCTATTTTCCCATAAGTTCAATTTCTGGTCACTTGAATCCATTACTCCCCATATCCTGTTTTACCAAGTCCAGGATATATAGATTTATTGTTTCAGCCTTATCTTCCCATGAGTTCAACTTCTGGTCAGTTCTAAAACTGCTGGTCATCAAATACCTTTGTGGGGGGGAGGAAGGGAGCATCTCTCAAGATGGCTACTGATTTTTCCCTTTCAAACCCTGGTCACCTGGCAGAGCAGTCAATACTCTTAACCACTGAGCCATCTCTCCAGCCTCATCTTCCTCAGATCTTTGCATATCCCTCCTTATTTACTTCAGAGTTTTTCTTTGCTTCCAGTCTAAACAAAAAAAACAAAAAACAAAACAAAAAAAAAACATACACGCCACTAATATCTCCACCAACACTACCATTACCATTTTGTTTTCTTCATTGGTGTTACCACTATATTATTTCATTTTAAAATTTTCTTATTTTCCAGCAGAAAATTAATTAATCATCATTGTATAAACTAACAACATGACTATTGAATGGCATGGGAAGGTTTTATTGTAGACATGAGAGAACAGCCAGAGGTGGCTGGAAGAGTCCAGAGCAGAGAGAGAAAGAAGTAGACTGACCATGGCCAGCAAATTGGACATGGCCAGGGCTGTCTGCAAAAGAGGGGAGAGTAGCAGGGAATGGAGACTAGAGACAGCACGCTGAGATGAGCAGGAGCTGGAGCAGGGGCATAGAGAAAGCATAGAGATAGTGGCCAGGTTATAAGAAGGGTAAGTAGCTGGGTGGAGGGAAGGGCCTGGAGGCTGGTGTGGGGACATTGAAATGCATAACAGCTCCAGGTGAGTAGGGACTCAGTGAGCCTGGAGGCTATCCTGGACCTTGACTATGTGGACAGGTGCCACAGTTAGATGTTAATTGTAGAACTATGCATCCTTTTTGCTGGAGGTCAGGGAAATGACTCATTTTGGTAGCTGCAGAGCTGGCTTCACAAGTTCCTGAGGAATGCTGGCTTTTATCTAACTGCTAGAAATCCTCCTATGGTTCAGGTTGAGCTCATTTCTGGATATTTGGACTGCCATTTGGAGTTTGGGGCATTGGAGATACCTTTGGACCCGGCAATCATGAGATCAGGGGCCTTGTCCTTTTGATTCACTGCTATAGAACACAGCCCCTGGTTCACAATAGACATTTAATACATTTTTGTTAAATTCTTCATCTGTGAGCTAGCTTAATACCACTAATTTTTCTTGTTTCAGAAATAAGAAGTCAGTAGCAAATGAAAAAAAAAAGTGAAATTTGTTTACCATGGACATTATATTTTCCAGGAAGAAGTGGAGATGGATCCCACTCTAAAAACAACTGAGGATTCAAATAGATAGGACAAAAAGAAACAGGGAGAGCTTTCAGATGGAAGAGAGGGCTTTTCCAATGGTCTGTAGAACAGGGCAGGCTAAAACCTGACAGAGAGGCAGAGTGGAGATAAAAGTGGTAGGGATTTGGGGGGTCACTCAGAGTAATGGCTTTTTCATGTAGACGACAACTGGACACAGGTGCTGTCAGGATATCCACGGGATAGAAAAAGGCAGGGTCTCATCTCACAACAGCTAACATGGAATCCAAGGGTTAAAACAGTGACGGGAGGAGAGCAAATAGGAGGAAAGCTCCTTATTCTGTTCTCAAGCTCTCAACAGAATCCCTGTGATCCACAGCCGAAATGGCATGGCCGTGCCTCATGCCTCATAAGCTGCTGTTAGGACCACCCTGGGTGCTGACTGAAAGACTTCCTGGCTCCCTTGGAACACTGGGTTAGTGGAACCCTGTAGCTTGTGTACCTCAGTAAGTCTTCCCCAAACAAAAACAATACGGTTCTCAGGCAGAGGCAAGTCATGACTTGGGGAACACAGACCCATGGAACACTGCAATTTTATAAACCCATGGTACTTACACAGAGTTCAGTTATGCTAACTGCTTGAAAATGGGGGTGGGGGTGTGTAAGCGCATGAACATGCATGATTTTTTTTTTTAGACAAGGTAGAATTTCAAAGACATTTTTTTCCTAAAATTTAGATACTCTCAATTTGGTTGACTTTATTTGTAAGTCATGCACTTATGAGTGTTATGATTTTCTTTTTTTAGGTGTGTGAGGATGTATCAACCTAAAATATATATATTTATGTGATTACCAGTGGTAGGAATCTACAGAACCAGTTTTTTTATTAGTTAAATTTGTTCTTTGAAAATTTCATGCATATACATAATGTATTCTGATTGATCTCATCCCCACCTCCATTATTTCTCTCCCTCCTCTGTCCACTCTTCCTATTTCCTGCTATTCTCCTTCTCACATTCACTTCCTTTCGTGTATGTGTGTGTGTGTGTGTGTGTGTGTGTGTGTGTGTGTGTGTCCGTCCTTCTGGATTTAACCAAGACCATCTGTGTGGCTTGGGGATTGAAACTATCCATTGGCTCATGATGGGTACACACAACTAGAAGACAATGGCCCCCCTTCTCTCAAAGTCCATCAGTAGACCCAAAGCTCAGCCTTAAGTGGTGGGGTTCCGTGCTCCCATCCCCATCCATCTTCTGTTGAGAGGAACTTCTTGTACAGACCCAGTGTGAGTAATCACAGCTACTATGCATTGGTGATCATATTAGCTGTGTCATGCCTGGAGGATGAACTTCCACATCCCTTCTCTCTGTCTTCTGATTCTTACATTCTATCATCCCCTCTTCCAAAATGCTTCCAGAGCTTTAGAGAGGGTAGTATAAATGACTGTTTAGGGCTGAGAGTCCTCTTCCATCACTTTTTCTGAACATCTTGGGCAACCATGAATCTGACATTGTTGTTCACTACAAAGAGAAGCTTCTCTGATTGAGGTTGAGAGTAGCCTTTGTCTAAATATATAAACATAGATATTTAGATGGCAGTCTGACAGTATATCGATCTCGCTAAACAGAATTACTAATTTCCCTCATATGGCCTATAACCACCCAGTGTGTATGTTTCTGACCAGACTTGTAGCAGCAGAAAGGGAACCCTTCTGTGGAGTGCTTCAAATCCATTAGCGGGTTGGTTACTCTCCTGGCGGTCGTGCTGATACTGCTCATGTAAGTAAGTATATCTTGCCTGGCAGCTTGGTGGTGTAGGTCTTAGAGTTCACTGCTAGGTAAGTTTCTTGATGCCTTTTCTCCCTCAGCAGCCTGCATAGCACCTTCTAACACTTTGAAAGATAGCCAGCAGGGAAGTTTTTAGCTCAACTTCAGCTGGAAAACCCAATGTTTTCTTTCTTCATGCCTGTGTGTGTGGCGTCCATGCATACATGTTAGTATATATGTTGGCACCCATGAATGTTTTTGTGTATGCATGTGAATATGTGTGTGTAGAGGCATAGACTTGATGTCTTCTTCCATCATTTCCATCAGTGCGTTCTTCCGTTGCTCTCCACTGTGTTTTTTGAGGCGGGGGTTCTCACTGATCCCAGAACTCACCCATTCAGCTGGTCCCTATAGCCACCTTGTTTGCTTCATGAGTTCTGGAATCACCTGAGGTCTCCACCCTGCCCGGCCTTTACATGGGTTTTGAGAATCTAAACTCTTGTCCTCATTCTGTGTGGCAAACATTTTATCCACTGAGCTTTCTTCTCAGCCCTAGAATCAGATTTTTAATTAGGATACTGGAAGGGAGAAAGGAAAGATTATGGTAGTTTTGTATTACTCTCAGTAGAAAATTTCAGTAGCCTTATCTACTGCCATTTCTGACCATATGCTTTTCCTGAAATCTGAGAACAGAAATTCTGCTCTATGTCACTTTTAGATATGACCAAGTCAAAGCTGAAGGACTATTTAGAAAGATGGCCACCATAGTGAAAATGATAGCCTCCCTAGAGGGAAACATTCTTGCCTTAGGAAAGTTTACAGCTTTGTTTTCTAGCAGAATATTGAAATAACTGAAGTCTTCCTTCTTTTCTTTCTTTTTTTTTTGCCATTTTTATTTCAGAAAAGTTCTCCTCCTTTTCCAGAGCCTTATCTTTGCATTCAGTTCAGGAGCTGCTAAACTTGGCTATTTTCCAGAACAAGAAATTGATTAGAAGGTAGAAAGAATAATGGAGACAAGCTAGGTGATTCGAGGGAAATTCTGTGTATAAAGGCACCAGATACAATGGTTAGTGGAGTGTTCTGCACATTGCAATTACTCATTTAAACACAGTGCCCAGAGGACGCTGTGTAAACAGAGCAGGCTGGCCAGATGCTGGTCTTTTTTTTTTTTTTTTTCTGTATTTGGGGTTTTCTGAAGATGGAAATTGTCTTCGAATCTTTGCATCTGTTTCTTTTGCCTAGCCAGAGGGTTGAGAGTCGTCAAAGGTTTAATGAATATCTAGATGAAATTGGAACAGTTTGAAATATTTATGTATTAGACATCCTGTGACTTGAACTCATCCCAGGTTATAGTGATTCACATGTGGACTGCTCTGTGGTTTGCTTGACATGATAAGTGTTGACTGTTTTGGCTAAACTCCCTCATAACTGCTATTACTATAATTAATGAATCTTTAAATTTTATGGCTCTCTTGTTGCAAACAGAAAAATGGGATACGAGAGTAAGAAAAGTGAACCAAAAAAAAGTTAGCCACAATAATATCCTTTAGGTGATTATTTTCTCACCTTGATTTGGTTAATCTTCCTCTTCCAATGCCTCAAGCTTGTCTCTTCCTGTCACTGGACTTCAAAGTCAGTGTCACATTAAAACAAGCAAGCAAGCAAGCAAACAAACAAACAAACAAATAAAAACTTGCAAGAGGTTCACATTCAAAATAAATTCCAAATAGAAACTTTCTGAAGTTTTACTTTGTGGCTCTTTGATTCCTATGCTGTCAGTTAATTATCCTGTTTGACTGCTCTGGAGTTCTGTAGATCCCTAGGGAGCTCCTGGGGTGACAGTGCCTGTGATGGAGCAGCTCATGTGTGGGGCCAGAAACACCAGCGTGGGATCCTGACATGGTGGTAATGAGTGCTGGCATCTCAGGACCAGCACGCCTCAGAGAATGGCACTTGAATGTCGTTAGGCTTCGTTTTGAAATGGAAGGGCTTGAGGCTCACCAACTGAAATAGCCCGTTCCCCTACTGGCCCGGAGGGGCCTTTGTGAATGGCTGTTTGCACGTGGGAGCCAGTAGCAATGTCATTCAGCTTGATCCAGAGTGAAACCTAGAGATGAAGGCAGAGACGAGAGATGCTCAGAGAGTGGCTAAAAACGCAGAAACTTCTTAGGGAGCAAATACATGAGTCTGTTTCGGATCATCTTTTCATTCTACATAAATAAAGGTATTATTTTATGGCTGATACACTGAGCATTTTAAGTTCTTACGTATTTGTCTCAAACATTTATTTCATTGTGGAAATGCTTTAGGAATTGGCCCAGCATTTCTGGTTGCTGTGGACTATGTTGTGTCCTTCCCAAACTCGTGTGGAAACCATGAAACCCAGTGATATGATACTCACAAACAGAATGTTTGGGGGAATAACTGGGTTTGGGTGAGATTATGGGGTCGCACTCTTTGTGAGAGGTAGAAGAGTAAGAGACACTAGCTCTCTTGCTGCTGTATCATACAGCAGCTGTCTTCAAGGTGGAAGAGAGCCATCATCTGAACCCATCATGCTGGCAGTTACTTCCACTTTTCAGAAGTAAGGGGGAAATCTCATTGTTTAATCCTACCAAGATCCTGGTATCTTACTATGGCAGTGTGTCCTAGTCAGCTATCCTTTACTACAAGAAAGCACCAAAGGCAATTAACCTATTTGGGCTCATGGTCTTAGATATTCCACTATAAGTTCCGTTGTTTCCATTATTGTGGACCTTTGATGAGGACCACACATTGCCCAATAGAGCAAACCATTCATATCCATAACAGGAAACAGAGAAAGAGAAAGGAATGAGGATCATACAGTCCCCGATGAGGGCATGCCCACAGGGATTCCCCATTAGGCCCATTCTCCTGAAGGTTCCATCACCTCTTAATAGTGTCCCCCTAGGGACTCAGCCTTTGACACATTTACTTTTGGGGGATGTTTATCCACACCTTAGCACAGCCCAAGCCAACTTACATACTTCCACAATAATAATAAAGTAGTAAGTGAGGATTGAATGAATAAATGTGATATTCCCTTTGATCATGACTGTACAAAAAATACAAAGAAGTATCAATTTTTTTCTGCTGCTATGTTCATAATTGATAATTATAGCTCCAGGTTCATTTTTGGGGTTTTTTTGGGACATGTCAAACATTCCCAAGTCTGGTGTAGAGCATAGTGGGCAGCTAAGGACCTGTGGTCTTAAAGAACACTCAAATCTCCCACACTACTTATGACATATTCCCGTCAGCAGGTCCAAAGCTTTGTGTCTCTGGGAAGCAGTTGTGCAAATGTAAGTCCCCTAAGAGAGTAATACATTGAAACATCACCATTATTCACCTCGCAAAGGCTGGTTTGAAATTGGCAAATTACAAACTTAGGAAGAAGTTAAGCTTCTGAGCCACAAGAGCTTCACCAGGGCAGTTTATGGTGAAGCGCATACTCCCTAACAGGCACCTGAGCCCCAGGAAGCTCCGGTAGCTGGGAGATGCCACCTGGTCCTGGGTACCTGGCATAGGCCAGCAGAAGATTCTCTTTCCTTCCCTCATCTCTACATCCTAAAGTCTCCATTCTCCTGCCTTTCTCTCTGTTCCGAATGTTCTCAAACCACTGCCTTCCTGCTATTTTAAAACTTGCTCCATCTGTATAATGAATTAGTTGCCAGGTAGTTACAGTACATTTTACCTTGTTCCTTTCCCAGGTCTTATCTGCGCCTTGCCACACCTACATGATTTTTTTCAAATTAATTCTGCTTTATATCACTTTCTTGCCAATTCTCAAGTACACCAAAGTTCATGATCTCCTTGAAAATAAAAATAGTTTGGAGAACAAATGGAGAGTTCTCACTTGATTCCCCTCATTAAAAATGGAGCTAAAATCATGTAAAATACTATAAATGGAAAATTGCTCTAATCCTGGTTACTTAATAACTAGAAAAAAAAATAAATGCCAAGTCTAAGATGACCCTTTTCCTTGGGTTCATCAGTGCAGCCTTGCTGACTGGTTTTGAGAGAGGCTGTCTTTTGTGATGTAGTCCCTTGTCAGATGTGCATTGATAGCAGAGAAGCCTCACCATCTGTCGCTCACGTCTTCCAGTAGGAAGTTCAAGAGAACAGCATTTATAGGGTAAAAACACATCAGCATAGACAGAGCTTCAGACAACTGCTCATCATTAAGAAACAGGACTGAGGGCGATGGCTGACTGTGTGGAGCTGAGGAGAATGCAGTAAAAGATAACCTGGAGGGTAGAGGGTAGATGAGAAAAGATGAAGGACTGAGAGAATATTGCAATTTCCTCAGGAACATAATATTAACTTTAAGAGTAGGGTTAAGTCTGGCCTGGCGGCAGAGACCTATAATTCCAAGTACTCAGAAACAAAAGGATAGTTAACAGGAGAAAATCCTATACAGCAAGAGTGCTACATAAGAGTTCAAGGCCAACCTGGGCAACACAGGAAGACCCACTTTCAAAATATAGTGAAAACAGCCTGGGGTATAGCTGACTGGTGGCATTCACACCTAGTGCTTCCCTACCCTGTGCAACATCCTGCATTCAGCTGCCCATGGTGAAAAAGTAAAAAGAGGATGATTCAAATTTAGTGTTTTTTCTGAACTCACTTTTTCATCTACTCATACTTACTGAACCCAACACTGAATGAACAGGAGTAACGTGTGTGTGTGTGTATGAAAATGTGTGCACTGCTTCTCCCTCCTGACCTCTATAACACAGAGAATAGTTACAATTTACTATTTTGAAATATGCAAATTTAAACAATAAATGTAAGGAATTTATGTTAAAATAGGTAAGAAAGGTAAGAATAAATATTAGAACGTCCTAAATAGTATCTGAGACATATCCTGACAATAGAGGAGTACTTAGATAAACTCTGTGCAACAGCCAATTAGGAAGAAAGGGTGAGGTTGGCGAGAACAGATCAGAGCACGTGCAAATTGTTAAAATGAAGAGAAAAGGGAGTCAAAGGCTTTTTGGAATGAAGTTGATTGCCATAATTCCTATAATCTGAAAATTACGATTTCTGATTTGAAATTAGGTTTTTAAGAGTAAGTAGCATTTTAGCTGTCTCATTGGTTTCAAAGTAAAGCATGCTTATTTCACACTGTGCCAAAGGCTGCTATGTGTCATGCACAGCTAACAGTTCAAAGAGATTCCTGTTGAAAAGACTGCTTAGAGGATGATTGTCTCTGCAACAATGCAGAGGCAAAGTCATGAAAAACCCTGTACGCACCCCCTGTTTCTCATGATGGTTTTGAAAAACGCAACAGAAAAATTCAAGGATCAAAGAAATGGTAGATAATGTTGCTTGTTAGAGGCTTCTAAGAACCTGAGTTGTGATTATAAAATGAAGGTTTTTCACAACCTCACATTAATTGTACATTAATTGCTACTAAGCAGCAATGTCATGTCTCTTTATTCATCTTTAAAGATACTCTTTTCAAGTTTGTGATCCTTTATATGGTGGTTTGAATGAGAATGGCCCTGTAGGCTCATATGTTTGAATGCTTGGTCCCCGATGTTGGAACTGTTTGGGAAGGATTAGGAGGTGTGGCTTTGTGGGAGGAGGTGTGTCCCTGAGGGTGGGCTTTGAGGTTTCAAAAGCTCAAGCCAACCCAATCATGCTCTCTCTGTGTAGCACGAATCTTAAAAGGTCTTATTAATAAAAACAAACTTGGAGCCAGGTATTGGGGTGAATGCTGGAAGATCAGAGAAGCAGAACAAGCCACAGCTAACCTCACTTGGCCAATTCCTCAGCTGATCCTGTTTCCTCAAACTGGAAGTCTCTGAGTCCTTATCCAAATGAATCTCAGCTGAACTGCTGCTAAAAGCCTAAAAGCTTAACCAGTTCTAGTTCCTGGTCTTCATGCCTTAAATACCTTTCTGCTTCTTGCCATCACTTCCTGGGATTAAAGGCTCTTGTTACCACACCTAGATGTTTCCAGTGTGGCTTTCAACTCACAGAGATCCAGACGGATCTCTGCCTCTGAAATGCTAGGACTAAAGGCTTGTGCTACCACTGCCTAACCTCTATATTTAATATTGTGGCTGTTCTCTTCTCTGACCCCAGATAAATTTATTAGGGTGCACAATATTTTGGGGAACACAATATCACCACACTCTCTGCCTTCTGCTTGTTGGTTCAAATGTGTACTTTCAGCTACTAATCCAGGGCCATGCCTACCACTGACATGCTTCTCACCCTGATGGTCACAAACTCATCCTCTGAAACTGTAAGCAAGCCCCCAATTAAAGTCTTTATTTTATAAATTGCCTTGGTCATGATGCCTCTTCACAGCAATATAAAGTAATTAAAAAACTTTTTATACTTACATGTATCCATTCAGAGCAATAGGACTTTATCTATACAACTTATGTTACAACTTTACAACTTTAATGAGCCTGCTTCTGTTGAAGTTTTGAATGAAAACTGTTGAAGTAAGCATATCTTCTTCACAACCAGAACAGGAAAATAATGTAGAAAGGATTATGTAACATGGAGAGAGTATTGTATTGTTTTTTTTAAATATGTTTTTAATTGAAATAGGCTTATATCATGTTCCCCTACCCATATACCCATTTTCCCTCTAGCACCCTCTCCCACGTCCCCACTCTTGATAACAGCCTCTTTTTCTTTGATTATTATTACTACATATATATGTCTATGTATGTATATGTCTATATGCACATGTATACACATGTATAATATATATTTGCTGAGTCTGTTTTATTATTTTTGTGCATATGGCTTCAGGGCTCACTACTCTGCCTTGGACAACCTAGATTGGCTCATTCCTGGAAGAGATTAATTCTCCTTCTCTCAACAGTCTTTAGTGCCTGTGGTTCTTTGTCTAGGTGTGGGACCCTACAAAATTTCTCTTCTTCCATCTTAACAAATCCATTGGTATTATCATTTTCTGGCCTTGTTTATGCAGCTGTTTCTAGGAGAGACTGACTCACAGAAAACTTCCTGATACTTTAGCTCTTACAATCTTTCTACCTTCTCTTCCAAGATGTTCCCTTAGCCATAGATGCAGGAGCTGTGATAAGGATGTATCCATTGGGGCTGGGCTCCCTATGATCAGTTGATCTCTGCATTGTTCTTTAGTTGTGGTTCTCTGCGATGGTCTCCATTTGCTGTAGAGAGTGCCTTCTTTGACGAGGGGTGTTAGCTACACTTGTCTGTGGGTTTAAGATTTAGAATGTAGTAAGGAATTATTTCAGTCTAGCAAAGTGGTGGCAGTAGAGTATTTTCTCAGGTCCATGTCCTCACTAGCCCCAGGAAACTGGCTAGGTTTCCAGTACCAGGCATGATTTCCCTCTTGTTGAGTGGGCCTTGCGTCCAATGAGACAGCTGTTGGTTGCAGTGACATGAGAATGGCACTGATTGCACCTTCATGTATATTTTTGCCATGCTGGTAATTGGTACTTCACAGGTTTTGCAGCTGGATAGGACTATTTAATTGCTTCCTTCCCTTCAGTCTTACAATTTTTTTCTATTTTATCCTGATATAACTAGTTATGTTATGTCATACCTAACATAACTAAGTCTTAACAAAACTTTTATTTACTAAGTATATGCAATATAGTGGTGTGTGTGTGAGTGTGTGTGTGTGTGTGTATTCATTTCCCTTCTAAGTAGGTTATACTTTCCTCTACCCTTCCATTTGGTGTAATTGCACTTCCATTCTCCCTTGGAGGAGATCATTCTTCTCATCCATTGATACCTTATAAATGTAAGTGCTGGATGCCAAGTGGCTTTTTCTTTTTTCCTTTTTTCTTTCTTTTTGGTTTTGTTTTGTTTTGTTTTTTTGTTGTTGTTTGTTTTGTTTTGTTTGTTTTTGTTTTTCGAGACAGAGTTTCTCTGTGTAGTTTTGGTGCCTGTCCTGGAACTCACTCTGTAGACCAGGCTGGCCTTGAACTCACAGAGATCCACCTGGCTCTGCCTCCCAAGTGCTGGGATTAAAGGCGTGTGCCACCACCGCCCGGCTGCCCGGTGGCTTTTTCATTCTTCCTTTACCTGTGCTATGACAACATCCATGGGTTAGATGGAATCTGCTTTTTAAACCTGGATCCCAGAAGGGAGAAAATTTGTGGAGCCAAGCCAAATTCACCCCTAAAATCCACGGCCAATGTGGGAGAAACATCCACATTGTGTGGATGGAATGGAATGTGAATGAAATATCCTAGAGAACCTAAGGAAAACTGAGAAAATAGTGAAGTAGACATGGTGTTATATAAACCCCTGAGATCCATAGATTGTTCAGGGAAAATCTGAAATGTTACTGTATCTACCAGCTAATTAGTAAAGTCTACCCTAAGATCACAGATACCATAGAGCTCAAGACTATAAAAAAAAAAAAAAGGAAGAGAACACATTATTGTTCCCTTCAATATGAATAATAAGAGTTGAAAATCTGTGCTGCTTCCATGGCAATATGGATGGCCAGGTAAAATCTAGACATGCAGCGGATACCCCAAGCTGTCAGGAATCTGAGTCCTCTCTAAGGCCATAAAAGTGTGGCAGCCTTACATTCTGAGAGATACCTCTGTCTTCTAAGGCTGAAACTGAGCCAAGCTTTTGCTCTAGAGAGAGAGAGATATATCTTTGTTGTCCCAGAGTTCTCACTGTATAAATGTCTTTGAAAGAGAACCCAGAAGAAAGATAGTGTGTCTGGTGCTTGAGGAGTTAATTGGCAGTTGATGGCTGCTCGGGGAGGGAGAGTCATTTGGGGATACTGCTGCTGGTAGGTTGCTCAGAGCCCAGTAGAGAGCCACATACTTATGTGCATATGAAGAACACTAATTGAATTCAGGGTTATTAATAACAAAAAGAACAGTAAAAAGGAGGGTGTGAAATTTCAGGGGATGAGATGAGGGACCCTAGAATGACTTAGAGGGAGGTAGCAGTGGATAGATAGGGTCAGTATACATTGTTTAGATGTATAGCACTTTAAAAATTGTTTCAAATATATAAAATAAAACTATATGCAAAAATAAACAACAGTCTGAGAAAACCTGTGGAGAAGCATTTTTGCATTTTTTTTTTCACATCAAGAGCTTAGGAAACACCAATGAATCATTCACCACACTGGAAACTTACCTTTTACTATTTCTCATCTGCCAAGATTTATGGTTATTGTAAGAGTAACAGTAATTTTTCAATTACTGTAAAAGTAACAGTAATTTATTAAGCCATTTTATGAATGCACTAAATGGTACTATGAATTTATCCCTTCTCAAACATGCAACTTTGGCATTCCAAGTCATAATTATATTTGTATATTGTATAAAAGAAGACTAAATTTCAAAGGGACTAAACAAAAAAATTTGTATAAGGCCATGATAGTATTAATCTTAAGAGCTATGATTTTAATTCAGGTCTCTAGGACTTCAGAGCATGGGTCTCTTAAGCAACTCCTTCCCACTATTGTTTAAAGTTAGACAAGCTTATTGCTAAGTCTTTAATGATGATCCCATCAAAGCATGGACACTGTCATAGCTGGTAACTTTCTTTATTCATCAATAAATACTCTCTAGGTGTTGAGGTTTAATCACATAGGAATCAGATAAACTGGATTTTTCCAGCCCTCACATTTAGATTTGCTCCATAGGGTACTGTCAGGGATTTTAACCATCTTACCTAACCTTGCCATAGAGAGACGCCACCATACAGTAGGATGTCTGTTCAATGGCAGACCTTTTGTAATTATGCATAAATTGACTCTATTGTCTTCCTTCTGAATGGCTGCAATTGCTCTCACAGTTTCTGGGGTCTGTTCTTTCACACCTGTTACACGCTTTGTTGAGTTAGAGGTGGAACTTGAAAATTGTTTATGGTTTAAATCTGTTTGAGGAAGTTATCAGTGATTAGTATTGAGTGCAGAGCAGACAAAGTGAAGG
>CABHPP010103084.1:20227-42709 GCA_902168425.1 Peromyscus attwateri | reverse complement strand
GCAGTCTCAATATGTAATACCACTCTTTCAGCATACTGAGAGTCAGTTACTATGTTGAGAGGTTCTGAAAAATCCATTAATACCAACAGAATAGCATACAATTCTGATTTTTGAACTGAATTATAAGAACTTTGAACCACTCTACTTAAGTTTTCGGATTTGTAACCTGCCTTTCCCTGTTTGTTGGCATCTGTATAAAATGTACGAACTCCAGATATGGGTTTTTCCCTTACAATTCGAGGTAAGATCCAATCAGCTCTCTTTATAAGATCAATTCTATCACTTTTGGGATATTTGCTGTTAATTTCTCCCAAAAAATTACTGGAAGCCTTTTCCAAGGTTCATTTTCTATCCATAATTTTTCAATATCCTCCTTAGTTAAAGGTATGACAATTTCTGCTGGGTCTATTTCTGCTAACTGACGAAGTCTCAATTTTCCTTTCCAAATCAAGTCAGAGATCTTTTCCACATAAGTTTTTAATTTTTTATTAGGTTTATTTGGTAAAAATATCCATTCCAATATAATATCTTCCCTCTGCATTAATATTCCTGTGGGAGAATGCCTAGAAGGTAAAATAACCAAAATGCAATCCAGCTTTGGATCAATACGGTCTACGTGCCCTTCATGTACTTTCTTTTCTACCAAGGCCAATTCTTTCTCAGCTTCAGGTGATAATTCTCTTGGACTATTTAAGTCCTTGTCACCTTCTAAGGTTTTGAACAAATTATTTAGTTCATCATTTTTTACCCCAACAATAGTTCTTAGATGAGAAATGTCTCCAAATAATCTTTGAAAGTCATTAAGAGTCTGTAATCGATCTCTTCTAATTTGCACCTTTTGAGGTCTAATTTTTTGTATCTCTATTTTATATCCTAAATAATTAATAGAATCTCCTCTTTGTATCTTTTCAGGAGCAATTTGTAATCCCCAGCAAGGCAAAATTTTCTTTACTTCTTCAAACATTCTTTCTAAAATACCTGCATTTGAGTCAGCTAGTAAAATATCATCCATAATGATAAATTATAGATTTAGGAAATTTTTTATGTACCACTTCCAATGGCTGTTGTACAAAATATTGGCACAGAGTTGGGCTATTCAACATTCCCTGTGGGAGGACCCTCCATTGAAATCTTTTAACCGGTTGAGAATTGTTATAAGTAGGCACTGTGAAAGCACATCTTTCTCTGTCTTTTTCTTGTAAGGGTATTCAAAAGAAACAGTCTTTTAAATCAATAACTATGAGAGGCCATCCTTTTGGTAACAGAGTAGGCAAAGGAATTCCAGATTGTAGAGAGCCCATTGGCTGAATTACTTTGTTAATTGCTCTAAGGTCTGTTACCATTCTCCATTTACCAGATTTCTTTTTAATAACAAATACAGGAGAATTCCAAGGGCTGGTTGATCCTTCAATATGCTGAGCATTTAACTGCTCTTCTACCAGCTCTTCTAAAGCCTGGAGTTTCTCTGTTGTTAAAGGCAATTGCTGAACCCATACAGGCTTGTCTGTTGACCATTTTAAAGGTATAGCTGTTGGTGTTTTTGGAAGATTATCAGCTATTTTGCCCTGTTTTTTTATAACATGGATGGCTGGTGACCACTCATTAGAATAATATCTTCTAATATTTCTCTCAGAAACATGTACTAGTTTATGATTTGTTTCTGAGATTGGAGGGATGTTTATCTGAGTATTCCATTGTTGTAACAAGTCGCGACCCCACAGGTTCATGGCTATGTTAGCTACATATGGTTTTAATTTTGCTCTCTGTCCTTCTGGACCTATACATTCTAGCCATCTTGCACTCTGTTTCACTCGAGATAATGTCCCAATTCCTAACAGTTGAACGTTTACCTCTTGAAGAGGCCAAGTTGGATGCCAAAATTCTGGTGCAATTATGGTAATGTCTGCACCTGTATCTATCAGACCAGACAACAAAACACCGTTTATTTTTACTGTTAGTTTTGGTCTTTGTTCATTAATAGAAGTTTGCCAAAAAATTTTCTTTATGTTTTTTCCTGAATTTCCTATTCTATCTGTTTCATCATCCCGACCAACATGATTTATTCCAATAGGCATTTGGTTATTTAGTTGCTTTGAGTAGGGGTTTCCTCTACAATTACTGGAAAGGTTTGAACTGGATTTACTGTGGGGGCCTGCCTGAGGCCCCTCTGGGAGTTTCCCGAAACCCAAGGCAAAGGATTACCCTGTCTGTCCCTTGTTGATCTACATTCATTGGTCCAGTGTTTTCCCTTACCACACCTTCTGCATACTCCAGAAGGAAGGGGCATTCTGTTGCCAGTGTTCTTTGAAGAAACATTATTTCTAGGAATGACCTGTTTACAGTCCCTTTTTAAAAGTCCTTGCTTTCCACATCCAAAACATCTAACATTTCTCAAACCCTTTGACATTGCTTCTCCTACCCACATATCATCCTGGTCATGAGCCTCAACATTAACCGTGTCTCTAATCCAATCTTCCAAAGGTGCAGATCTTGCCTTTAATGGCCTAATTATTCTTTTGCATGCTGCATTTGCATTCTCAAAGGCCAAAGATTCAATTATTATCTGACTAGCCTCTGAATTTGGAACCATTCTCTGTACTGCTGAAGTCAATCTTTGCAGGAAATCTGTGAAAGATTCTTTTGGGCCCTGTATAACTTTTGTGAATGACTCAGTTTTTTTTTCCTGGTTCCTCGACTCTGTCCCATGCATTTAAGGCTGCCGTTCAACATAGAATTAGGGTTTGGACATCATATAAACATTGTGTTTGTACTGAAGCATATTGGCCTTCTCCAATAAGCTGATCCTGGCAGACTTGTATTCCTTTATCCCTCCATTGTTTTTCTATATTTTTATCCTCATCTTTAAACCACATTTTAAATTGGAGATTTTGTCCGGGTTCAAGAACAGCCTGTGCCAGTTCCTGCCAGTCCTGTGGTAGAATCCTATTACAAGTTGACCAGGTATTTAACATTTGCCTTACATATGGGGAATGCATGCCATAAGATGCTATTGCTTCCTTAAATCTTCGTAAGTCTAACATTTCAATTGGCAACCAAGTATTTTGTACATCTTCTTCACCAGGTAGCTGCTGTACGGCTACCGGATAAATTAAGGGTGATTGTGTGAAAACAGGTTTTCTTTCTGTAACCTTATGATCCAGTTTTGAACCACCTCCGCTGTTAATTTCTTCTGTTTGAATTTGAATTTCTCCATAATTCATTTTTACAGGTTTAACAGATTTTTCTAAGACTGTTATCCTGACACTTAAATTGACTATCTTTTTAAATAGTACAAAGAGGATAAGAAAAGTAATAAGCTGAATAATTCGATCAATATTAATATTCTCATATAGTTGTTCCATTGTCAGAGTGCCTAAAATTTCAAACAAAGCCCAATTTACTTCCAATGTACACATAAAGCCCATTTTTTTAATGTAGAAAAAAATTCTCTTTTAAATAGATATGTTAATTGACTTACCAAGTCTTCGTTGAACAGTAGAAATCCGAGGGAATTTCAAAACAGCCACCTGGTGTTCGAGGTGTGAATCGAGAGAGAGAGAGAGAGAGAGAGAGAGAGAGAGAGAGAGAGAGAGCAAAAAAGCATAGCTGCTTGAGCCAAATCAAGCCTTGGCTTTACAGGCAGGGCAGGCCTGTTCAGCAGGGCAGGCCTGAGTTGTTTGTAGCACTAGCTTTAAGCAAGTAGCAACAGCTGCGGGTCAGTCAGACCTGGGCCCAAGCTAGGGAGCCGGGCCACCCAGGCCGGAAACCGGACCTGCTTCCAAGCCAAGCCAAGCGGTTTTTAATGGATTCTTGTCACGTTGGGTAGATGTAACCAACCGTTTTATTAAATAAAAAACACACAACCAATGCAAGGAAGAAAGCCAAGAGGTCAGAGCTAAGAGCTAAAACCTTACCCTTCCTCCTGCGGTGGTCCAACCTCTCCGAACCAGCAGCACCTCCTGTGTTAAAGTCCTTATATAGAGTTTCTGTTCTGCCTTCTCATTGGTTGTAAACCCAACCACATGACCGCCTCATCACGGCCTGTCTGTATAGACCTCCAAGTGTTCCATGGTTGGTATTGAGATTAAAGGTATGTGAATCCAATGCTGGCTGTATCCCTAAACACACAGAGACTTACCTAACTCTGCCTACCAAGTGCTGGGACTACAACCGTACGCCACCACCACCCTGCTTTCCTGTGGCTTGCTAATAGCTCTGACCCCCAGGCAATTTTATTTATTAACATACAAATAACATTTAAGTACAAAAGAAAATATCACCATAGGTGCTGGCCCCCTTTCATAGTGTAGGCATGGAGTGCATGCTAGGAGTCATGTAGAAACATCAGGCATGGGATGCATGCTAGAAGTCATGTAGAAACAACTATTAAAATTTAACTTTGGTCCAGGCAGTTGTTGGCTATAAGGGGCAAGGGAGTTAAAAGTTTACCCCTGGCTGTTGACAGAGGAGCTGGCTGTAAAGCAGACAGTCATTGTTACCAGTTAACCTTTAGAGCTAATGATTGTCTGTTTTTATCTCTTAAGCTTATAATTTTATATTTCTATATCCCTGGACCCTTCAAAAAACCATCTTGCAACCTTACCTTTGTTTCAAAAGGTTGTTATGACTACCTTATTATAATACCTTGTTATGACCATCTTACAATCTTGTCTTTGTTTCAGGAGGTCTTCATGACTAATTTGTTATGCCTATGTTCTGCTCCTATAACCCTAGCTATCACCACATCCCCCATTTGTAAATCTCCTACTCCCAGGCTATAAAAACAGTGTCTTCCTCCCATTCAATGTTCACCCCTTGACCCTGCCTTAGGGGGAGGCAACTCATGTGGAAGAATAAAAAAGCTTGCTTTAATTAATTGTTCCTTTAACTAATTTGGCCATGATAACTTGGGTCAATGGTCTTTCTCTTCACATCTTTGGAATTAACATTTGGAGTGTACCAGCAAGATCAAGACCCCAACCCAAATTCAGAAATTCAGAAACAGAATCCTTCCCTCTGGTATCCCTGACTGAAAAACTGCTCCCTAGGTAGTATGCACCTTGGAAACATTCCAAGGCCTGAGGCACACCTTCAGTTTTGCAGAATGCCTGAGGGAATGAGAACATCCAGAAAGAAAGCAGCTTTTTACAGAGCCCTGCTTTGATAAGTCATAGAAACTTTCTGTGACATCTGGTTCTGTAGGATTCTGATCTGGGGACATAGGAAGGTCTGTCAAGATCCAACACTCCCCCATCCAGAGCAATAAGAGAGATACCATACTCTCATCTGGTTAAGTTCAGACAGACCCTCCAGTACCTTTTCTGATCCACTTTGGAACCTTAGGGATGCCCTGGTGAGACTGGGAGCCAAGAAATCAGAGAGGCCTAATACCTGAGTGCTCATAGGCAGGGTTTCAATGCCTAGACTGTGCAACAGAGCTGAGGAACCCTGAGGACATTCTGTGACACTAGAGTCCAAGAAACTGGGTAGGCTCACAGCAGGAGGTCAGGCATTACTGGGAGCCAAGACAGAAATTGGAGAGGCCCAGCCTAATTGCACCAGGGAAACCTATTGGTTTAAAAAAAAATATTGGTAGAACTGGTGAATCTCTGAATGACCCCAATTGTTGTTTCCATTTCCCTATTTCTGTATTGGTCTTGTTTCTGCCGTCTCTTGTATGTTCTGTGTTCTGTGAACTGGTTTCACTTTCGCTTTCCCTGTCCTTTCTATGTATTTCTGTGCTCCATTAATCTTCTCCCGTTACAGGTGGACTTAGGAACCAGACCAAACTCTAGCTGTTGCCACCCCCACACCACCAGGCTGGTGCAATTCAGGCACTCCTCCCCAGCATGGAACCCTGAATGACTTTGTGTACTCCCCCCTCCTCCAGGCCCAAATCTGACAATGCCACTTGCTGTGGCTACTTGGATAGCCACGGTTCAGAATTTCTGTCTTTGAGCTTTCTGATCACTGGATTCAGTTTAGCAGGAATTCAAATGTCTTTTGGCTATGAAGAATGTTAAAACATTGTTTTATGCTCTTCTGCTGCATTGAAAGCCTCACTCAAAAGTTGGAAAGTTTCTGCCTTATGTCAGGCAATCTACCTGACTTTTTGTGAAAAAAAAAAAAGAGCAAGGCAGACAAACTAAAAAAGAATTAGAATGTTGGTTTCATCTGTCTATCTGTCTAGAACTTTTGCTAAAATATATACTTTATCTTAATATTTATAAGACTATTATATGAATGTATTATATGAATGTTCTGTACCTAAAGATTTATGTTTACTGAATATGGTTAAAAATCTATAAAATCTATAACAAAAGTTGACTTAAAACTTACAAAACAGATTTAAAAATTAGAAAGCTACATAGGTAATCTTAAAGCAAGGACTTCATCCTCTACAGTCCTGGGCAAGTTTCCAAATTTATTAACCTTGCTTTTTAACTCTTGCAATTCCACTTCTAGCTAACTGTTCTTGTTAACATGGGTTAAATGCTTAAGAGTACACTGTGAGAAAGGCCTAAGGCTACATTGGAATCCCAAACACCTATTGAGGTCTCATGTCAACTAAAGTTAGGACTACAACTACTAAACACCAGAAACTGAGATATTCTTATCTTATCATGCAGCAGGACAATGATGTAAGCTGTCTGATAACAGCCTATAAAATGTCTCTCCTGACCTAAGTCTAGTTAGGCTAACAGAAACAAATTTAAGAATATATGTCTAACCTCCTTGTCTTTGATAACTTGGTTAAACTTTGGCTATTTTGATAAACTGAGTCATACAAGAAACTATGATATTCTGCAATGGTGTACTATGAAAGGACCAGGAAAATAAAGTTGCCAGTCTCCCTATGGACTGCATTTATGATTTAAGGTTTTATTTTGATACTAAAAGAGCTTCAATTTAAGAACTGTAATTTTTAAGGCTAAGCATAACAAGAATAAAACTGTAAAATCCTAATTATATAAAATCTACTAACTTTCTGTAAACTGTGAAATATAATTAAGACATGCAGATTAATAGTCAATGATATTGACAAAATTCTTACAACTATAATTTATTTATAGGGACAAAATTTATTTATCCTCTTGTATATCTTTTCAAGGTTAAACATAAAACAAGTAACTAAAAATAACTAAAGTTTATTTAAAATTAGGTATACTTAATAGATGGCCTTCAAAATTTTTCAGAGATTTGCTGAACACGGCATTTAAAATGTTTAATTGAAAATTTTCCTAAGATAGAAAGAAATTCTGGCTCCTAGAGGCAAACCAAAGGTCTCCAAAGAAGATGATGGGGCACAGGTAACTCCATCTGAATTATGGTAATGTTAACCACTGGGAGAAGGCCTATGCTTCACCCACTGCCAGTGTCTGCCTAAACTCTGGATACTGCTGGGTTGTCTGACCTGCTCTGCCTTGTCAGAGTAGGTCAATTTTTCCAACTTCCTCCTCTACAGGAAAATTCTGGGTCTGGCAGCCAAAGTTCTATGATGTCCTGGTTAGCAACAGATGATTTAATGCTGTACTATGTGACAGCCGAAGACCTATGACCACTGCCCCCAACAAAGCCACCAAGGCTGTGAGAGCCTAGGATAACTGACTGGATAGTGATAAGTCTCTGTTATTTTAATTAATATATATGCCATTTGCTTTATATTTCCTGATATAATTTACCGTTCTCAGATCTCTGCTGGCATTGACATCTAATTGTAGCTTTTTTCAATTCAGCAGCAGCTGTTGGGTCAATACATCTTATATATAAAAACCAGGCCTTTTTCTAAAGCTATTAGGTCACCTGATGAAAAAGAAAATCTCATAGATAGGTTTGCCTTACTAACAGGCTTCATATTATTGAATAAACAGGTTTCATATGTAACTTTTACTATTTAAAGAAACTTGCTTTACAAAGACTGCTCTCAGTAATCAACCATTTATGTATGTATAATGGTAAACAATTAGATAAAAAGTTTAAGTTAATATATATTATAAAAGTCCAATAATAATGTAAATTATAAATATCTGAGGATGTAAAAGCCTAAATGTGAGGGTCTAAGAAAAAGATTTAATATGTACAAATACAAGTTGCTCTATGATATTGTTATACTAACATTTGAAAAGTTCAAAATTTTAATGTTAATCAATGGAATTCTGATAGGCTGGCAAATCACTGACTATTAATATCAGTCACAAGCTCAAGATTTTAAATTTGCTCTGGTTGTCTTCTAAATATATATCCTGCACTGCAGAAATACTCTTACCCAAAGTTCATATTTTTAACCCAGAGCTAAGTCTCAAAGGCTCGAGTCTACTCCAGCTGTTTTCCAGGCACCTGTTGGTTGCTTATTCTACAAGTGGATTTCAGTATGGATTACAAACAATGGTAATGTAAACTTCAGGGAACCAAAAGATTCATAAGTTACATACACCTCTCACAGGTCAAACAAAATCCAGATAAGTATCCCTGTTAATCAACAATCTAAGCTTCCCTGTCTATTGCCAGTCCCTGAGAGGAAGCACCAAATATAAAGATTTCCTTTAATTTCTTTCACTTTAATTTCTGTCCCTAGTCTGTATCTCTCTTGGCAGAGTGCCACTCAACTGGTGAACAGGATCCAGAAATCAGCTGCACACTATAAACTACTCCAAAGGTGAACTACACCATTCCAATCCCAGGTACTCCTACAAAACCAGAAAGCCCTGTACATGCTGAAAACTGATGTGAACTCGTATGGCTAATGTGATGGCTTCCTGTCTCTTCAGCTGGGTCAGCAAACCAGATGTTTCTGATGAATATCCTATTTCCCTAATCCCCTTCTGGCCCTTGGGTAATATTTCAGCCTTCCTGCACCCTGACAACAGAGTCCTAACTTCAGCACAGCAGAAAGTAGTTACAGAAGAGAGTATGCCATTCCTTGTCCTCAACAAAGGGCAGAGATATTAGGTCCAAGTGGAACACCCTGGCAAAGGGCACAAAATGACTACCTATATTCCCTATTGGCATACCAAGATTATATGGCTGTGGTTATATTTTATTTGTACTGAAATGTGGTGATATTTTATTTGTATGCTTATAAATAAAATTTTCCTGGAGATCAGAGGACATAGCCAGCCATAAACAAAAGTCAGGCAGTGGTAACACATGCCCTTAATCCAATCACATGACAAGCAGAGTCTCTGTGTGTTCAAGGACACACTAGGGAACAACCAAGCATGGTGACACACGCCTTTAATCCCAGTACCAAGCATAGAGACCTGGAGGTCTGTACAGACAGGCAGTGACAAGGAAGTGAGGTTGCTGGGCTAAGAGCCAATGAGAGGGCAGAACAGCAAGGCAATAAAAGCACAGGTTAGACAGGAAGTAGCTCTCTCTTGGAAAGCTACTGAGGCATGGTGAGCTAAGGTTCGCTGGTGGCTGTCACCATTTCCCTGATCTCTATGGCTTCTACCCCTATATTTGGCTCAGTGTTCCTGATTTAATAAGACTGTTTAAAAATTCATCTACATATGGCCTTAAAAATTTTGTTCTTTCTATGCTAACCAAACAGGTACAATTTATAAATGGGCCATGCATTCTTTGATACATTACAAATTTTGTTCAGTATGGATAAAGAATGCTAAGACCCCATAAGGATTTGACAGAGACATATAAGACAACGGGGAATGATGAACCAACATGTCTATATCTTAGGGTTAGAAACCATCTTAGAGTAAAGACAAGACAAGGTTATTCCTGTTTATGATTAAATCTCTGTTTCTCAAGAATTGGCCTATGCTCCACCTGTAACCTTAACTACTAATTGTTCTGTACTGCTGTTCCAGGAAAAGGCAACCATACCTTTGTTTCACAAAGTTATTTAAACTATCTTGTAGCTTTGTCTTTGTTTCAAATGGTTGTTATGACTACCTTGTTATAACTACCTTGTTAAGACCACCTTGCAATCACATTTCTGTTTCAGGAGGTCATTATAACTAACTTGTTTTGCCAATGCTCTGCACCTGTAACTCCACCTATTTTGTCCACCAAATCACCCATTTGAAAAGCCATTACTCTTGAGCTATACAAACCTTGTCTTTCTCACATCCTATGCTGACCTCTTGAAACCCACCTTACAGGGAGGCAGAGCACATACAAATTTTTTTTTAAAAAGCTTGCTTTAATTAATTGCTTGCTATAATTACTTTGGCCATGATAATTTGGGGAGGTGGTCTTTCTTCTCACGTCTTTTGAATTAACACATGTGTGTTTGGTGCCTGAGATCAGAAGAGGGTGCCAGGACCCTTGAACTATAGTGGATGTGAACAACTATGTGGTTGCTAGGAACCAAAACTTGATTTTTTGCAAAATCAGCATGTGTTATTAACTACTGAGCCATCTGTCCAGTCCCCAGTTTTATTTTTATGCAGTTGAATTCATCTATTTTAAAAATGAAAACACATTTGTAGCCACAAGAGTGATTCCAATTTCCCCAGAATTTACCGTTAAAATCATGTTGTAGTTGTACTTATTTTGAAAGCCAGAATTCACTAAAGTTGAGTCTGTCCATTTATTGGAAAATAGATTTGGATAAGCCTGCTAAAATAAATGTGTTCATAATTATCCACTACAAATTTTCATTTGAGTATAAAGATAAAAAATAATACTGCAGTATTTCATGTTCAGTGGGAAATACAACTAAAAATATGAAACAGACAGATCTTTCCAAATTGGAACTGTGACATAATCACAAACAGAAACAAAACACCTCACTGTGTTGGTCTTGCTCTGCCCACTGAGCATGGTATGCCTCCTGCTGCACTCTGCAGAGAGCCTTTTATTTCTATGCAAACAAATGACTTCTCCCTGTAAGACGAGAAGTCCTATTATAGTGGAAGAGTAGAAGTCTGCTTGTGAGAAAAGAACCTGGTAGAGACAAGAGATCTTCTACACCAACTGCTTCAATATCATCTCATTTAAAAATAAATGGCTGGAGCAGGAGTGATGGCTCAGTGCTTATGAGTGCTTACTGTTATGTAGAGCACCCATCTTTGGTTCCTAATACCTATACAGGGAAGCAAACAGTTAATCCTGCCTCCAGTTTCAAGGAATCTGACACCTACTTCCTGAGCACACTATTCATGTACACACATACATACACACACACACACACACACACACACACACACACACACACACACAATTAAAAATAAAACAAAAGCCGAGTATAATGGTGCACACTTTTAATACCAGCATTCCAGAAGAAAAAACAAAAATTTGAGACCATATTGGTCTACCTAGAGAGTCCAAGACAACCCAAGGCTATATAGCCTCAAAAGGTCTCAAAACACATTCTGTCTGTCTGTCTGTCTCTCTCTCTCTCTCTCTCTCTCACACACACACACACACACATTAAAAGGCAAAATGCTTAAAAAGTAGCTATTATTACAGAGAAATTACAATAAATAATATCTGTGACCTAAAGAGATGGGCACAACTCCCAGATCTCTACAGTTTGAAGTTTGTCATAGGAGGCAGGCAACACTGTAGTACATAGCTGCTGTGACTAAGCAAGTGAAAGTCAGATTAGAAGGGTGGAGAGGGAAAACGAGAAAAAGTCAGTGCAATGAAGTCTGAGCACATGAACAAAAATAAAGTCAAGGGGAATACAGAAAGAGAGCACAAAGGGAAAGCACACAAAAATGCAGAGATGGCTGCAGAGAACAAAATAAGTAGAGAATTGAAACAGCTATGACTCATAGACATTGTGGCAAGCTGATCTAACATGTGCACTGCTAAAGGACGTGGGTAGCTTCATAATGTTCATCAAAACAAAGAATGCAATTGTAGCAGAGCACTTAATTTGTTGTGTCCTTTGTGGCTTGGTTTAGTTCTTTTAATATCAAGCAGAATTTTAACATGGATGGGTAAATTAATGTTGTTTGAGTTCTAGTATAGCAATCACCTGGAAGGGTGTTTACAGGACAAACAGATGGGCCCCATCCAGACAGTCTGACTCAGGAAGTCTGTACTATGTTCTGAGAATACACCCTTCTAGAAAATTCCTACATAATTCTTACTCTGCTAGTTTGGGGACCACTCTGAGAACTCCTGGTCTCAATAAAGCTGAGAATGACCAATCTAAGTACATATTGTAACATAAGCAGTTGTTTGCTTTGTGTTCTCCATGTTCTTAAAGATAGAAAATGTTCAAGTCCTAATTTGAAAGAACAGGTTAAGGTGTGATTTTTTTTAAGTCTATTCACAAAGAAAATGTGGTGGTTTGAATGAAAATGACCCTATAGACACATAGGGAGTAGCACTATTAGGAGTTGTGGCCTTGGAGTAGGTGTGGCTTTGTTGGAAGAAGTGTGTCACTGGGGGTGGGCTTTGAGTTCTCAGCCGCTCAAGCCAGGTCCAATGTCTTATTCTCCTCCTGGTGCATGCTGATTTGGATATAGAACTCTCAGCTACCTCTAGACCATATCTGCCTGCATGCCACCATGTTTCCCACCATGATGATAATGGAATAAACCTCTGAAATGTACCAACCCCAATTAAATGTTTCCCTGTAAGAGTTTCCATGGTCATGGTGCCTCTTCATAGCATTAGAAACCCTAACTAAGACAGAAAAGATAAGGGAAAATCTTGGTATTTGTTCTCTGTGGTTAAGAAAGATTCTTCAGAATTCCAAAGCTTTAAGGCCATGACTCAAGAGCAGTAAGTGATAAGGAAAGTAAGGAGCAGGCCACAGTGTCTGAGCAACATGAATGCCTCAAATAGCATGTTGGCTTGTAGCATGTTCTCAAGGATTGGTGGACTTAGATTCATGCTTAGCCTCTCATTTACTATTGCTGTATTGACAAGTTATCCAGCAGTTTTCATCCTGGTTTCCTTATTTTAAAATGAAGATCATCACATACAACTAGGTTAATCAGAATAGGCAATCTATTGTAACTTCCTACCATAAAAATTTCAGTGGATTGATATAATAATTTGACTTTGTATTAATATAATTTGAAGACAGCTATTCCTTGTTAGGAGGTGAAGATAACTTTTTTTCTAACACTCACTGAAACTCAATCCACCTGCATCATGTGACTTTCAACCATGGAGCCTCAAGTTTGTCCTGCTATGATCTCCCAGACTGTTTAAGAAGCAAGTGGAAAGAATCAGAAAAAGAGTGTTAGACACGATGCTTAACCACTTTCATTCAAAGCAATCCTTGCTATTTTCTCATTGAAATTTCAACTGCAAAAACTAGTCTTGTAACCACATCTCATGAAAAGGTAGCTGGAAAAGGCAAACCCTTGTGTAGACAAATTTCTAAATAGTCTTATTAAATAAGAAACACAAAGGCAAATACAAAGGTTATAGTCAAAGAGATTAGAGAACTAGTGATGAGCCTTATCTTACCACCTCATAGCCATCACTAGTAGCCAGGCAGGAAGTATAATATAGGCAGGATAAGAAGAGAGGAGAATTCTGGGAAGTGGAAGTCTCAGTCAGGAGATGCTGCCAGCCACCGCCACCATGAGAAGTAAGATGTAAAGATACCGGTAAGCCACGAGCTATGTGGCAAGGTATAGATTTATTGAAATGGGTTAATTTAAGATAGAAGAACTAGATAGCAAGAAGCCTGCCATGGCCATACAGTTTGTTTATAAGTAATATAAGTCTCTGTGTGTTTACTTGGGTCTGAGTGGCTGCGGGCCCAAGTGGGACTGGAGAAAACTTCAGCTCCACCCTTGAGTTGCCAAACAAATAGCTATTGTAGGAATGGGAAGCATGGATGTTTGTCAATTAGTCATCTCTGTTCCCCTCACTGTGATGGTTTGAATGAGAATGGTCTCTATAGGATCATATATTTGAAATCTTGGATCCTAATTGGTGGACTGTTTAGGAAGGATTAGGAGGTGTGGCTTTATGTCACTGGGAGTGGGTTTTGAGGTTTCAAAAGCCCACACCAAGCACAATCTTGCTCTGTCTGCCTTCAACTTACATATCAAATGTGAGCACTCAGCTACTACTCCACTGCTGCATGCCTGCTGCTTGTGTGCCATGATGATCATGAACTAACTCTCTGAAACAGTAAGCAAGCATCCAGTTAAATACTTAATTTTGTAAGTTGCTTTGGTCATGTTGCTTCATCCCAGCAATAGAAGAGTAACTAAGACACTAACTCTACTGATAGTCTTAAATATTAAAAACAAATGACAAAACATCCAGTGACTTGTATGCTATGATGATAACTATCCTCTTGATATGTGGTTTCCACAGTTGGTCAGGGATTATAGCCATCTAAGCAGCATTAGAAGACTATAAGACAGACCTCCTGTCTAAAAACTATTGTCATTTGGTTTACTGAAATAAGCCAAACATTGGTCCCATGGAAAAGACTATTAAGATGGCTGAAGGGCAATAGTAATTATTGCTCTTCCATAGGATGAGTTCAGTTCTCATCACCTAAGTAGGGTGTCTAACATAAGTCTGTAATTCCAGCTCCAGGGAGCCCAATGTCATCTTCTGGTCCCCACAGGTACCCACATTCACATGCATCTCTCTCTCACACACACACTAAACAAACATACAAACAAACAAATAAACATTTTTTGAAAAAACAGAAAATCTATGGATTTTGAGTGATTAATTTGGTTTCTATAACAAGAAACTCCGTTTCCTATTATTTTTTATAATCCACATATAGTTTGATTGGATTTATTAAATATTATTTTGGTGTCAATACTGCATAAATTATTTTGTGTATTTTAGTTTATTACATCTGGAGCTGTATGGTGTCTATTTGATCTCTAGCATAATGTCACAATTCACCAGTGGGTTTGCCAATACGACCATGCCCTTCCCTTAACAAATTTCTGTTCAAGTTGTCATGTCATGACTTCAGTAATAATCAATAGTCATTTTCAAGACTCATATCATGCTGATGACTTTATGTGTGTATATATGCAAATATAATATATTTAAAATTATTTATAAATAGTTGAAATTATTCTGTCAAAAATTTCTTTCTATTCATTCAGAGTACAGTTTTCATGAAAATGAATGATTGATAGTTATGTGTTAGACTGTTTGTAGCTGTGGCAGAATCCCTGAGATAAGCAACTTAGGGAAGGCAGATTTGTTTTGCTTACAATTTTGATATTTTCTGTCAAAGGTCAAGAGATTTTGCTCCTTCTGAGCCTGTGTGGTGAGGCAGAACATCATGTTGCCATGTGGCAGAATAATGAAGCTCACATTGTGACAGGTAAAGTGGCAGCAAAACAGAACAGGGGAGGCTGAGACAGGACAGAGGCCATGAACAATACCTCAGAACCTACTTCTTCCAGGGAGGTTCCTCTGGAAGGTCCTATCACCTCCCCAAAGTCTGTACAATTGTAAGCATTGAAGAGTTAGCCACCATTACTGTCCAGTGAGTCGCTTACCCTTCCCCACCTCTAAACATCATTGTATTGGCTACTTGGCAACTGAGCCTGTAACATATGAACCTCTGGGGAAATACTTTATATCCAAACCATAGTGAGTTAAATGGGCTTTCTCTTTATGTTTTAATGAATTCATGGCTTTTTGCTGAATTGATACCTTTTAATCCTTTTTAATTTTTTTCTTCAGATGCTAAAATCATCCTGATACAAGCTAATATGAGTCCCATTAGACTAGCCCCAATGAGATCTGGAGTGATTCTAGATATCCTGATCCATTCTTATATAGCATGAAAGGTTCCCCAGGATAACAGGGACCTGGACTAACCTAAAGAGTTTCTGCCAGTATTGGGTGTCAACCATTTTGTAAGACATTGTGAATAGAGAGATAAAGTGTATAGACTAGGGTTGTACACTGCTCTGATGATATTGATATTTTTCTAGGCTTTTGCTTCTATGGTAAAACACAACATATTGTTTAATCTCGAGAATTCTCTAGAGTACTTGAAATAATATGTATTGGACTATTTGCTAATGAAAATATTCCATAAATTTATTAGGTTCAGGTGGTGAATTGTGTTGTTTAAGTCTTCTATATATTTCCTATTTTCTGTGTAGTTTGTACATTGATTTTTTTTTAAGTACAGAAAATGAAAATATCCAACTATCATTATAAGCTCTGTTTCTCTATTCATACTTCTGGCTTTTACTTTGAGCATTTGCAGGTGTGTGTGTGCATGTGCATGTGCGTGTGCATGTGTGTGTATGTGTGTTGTCTTCTTAAAAGCTGGATATCTTTCAGAACTTGAGATATGACACAGCAGATAGTTTCTGAAGCATAGCATGAGGACCACAGTTCATACCCAGCCCTCTGCAAAAAGCTGGGTGTGGTAAGGTACATCTGTAAACTCAGTGCTGTGGAAATGAAAAAGGTAGGTCTCTGAGACTCACTGGACAGCAAGCTTGGTCAAACCAGTAAACCTCAAATTCAGTATACTGTCTCAAAATAAATAAAGGTAAAAAAGTATTGAGCAGTGCACCCAGCATCCATTTCTGGCCTCCACATGCAGACCAAATGCACCTGCTTGCACACATGATCTTTAATATGTACATATACCATATCATGACAAACCCATTTCATACATACTAAATAAGTACATTCTTAAAAGTTGATCAATTTTTATTATTAATAATATTTCTTAACTTCAAGTAAATGCTGTCACCAATTACTGTTATTGTCCTAGATCAACTATGGCTACTGTTGGCATGGAAAGGTATTTCACTGGTTGATGGGCTGCAGCTGGACTGGCAGTTTCATTTCTCCATGTTTGGAATGGATTAGGGTACTCAGCGCATCTCCACTTGTTTGGGTAACTGCTGGCATGCCTTCCATGACTCTTATGTTTCTACAGACTATCTAATTACATAGTGTTGGACACTATCACATTAGGTAAGGACAGCTGCTTCCACTGCTAAGTTCTGTGTTTCTTATATTCTTTTCATGTTCTGAGGGCTCTGAAATGAATATATTTTGTGAGTTTCTATAGGCCTATAGCTGTCTTTTGACTCTACAATGCTCAAAATTAGAAATGGCTTTTGAAATAAATGAGAAATAAAAACAAAGGCTAATCAAGAGATGGAGACTGGTGGAGATTACAAACTTTGTAAATAAAAGAATGATATAGACAAAGCATGAATAGTAATTACACTTTCAAAGTTAAGAAAAAGGAAGCATCTAGATAGATTTCAGGTCAATACAACATCATGATTAAAACTACATTTTAGCACCATTTCACTTATGCCCTGGCCAGCAGGGTGTCAACGGGGCAACCCACCTGCAGGAGAGAATGAAAGGGAAGGGGAGACATGAAAGAAGACAGCAAGACAGTGTTCTGATCAAGCTGCAAATTTTATTCTCCTCAGCAAGGCTTATATAGCATGGGAGGGGGAGGGGGCAGGAAGGAGAAAAGGGGTGCAGGGCGTGCTGGACGTGCAGTTGAGGGGAGACGTGCAGGTGAAGGAGGACTTGCAGGTCGTGAGGCTTGCAGGATGTTGTGCTAGGTGATAAGGTCACTGGTCAGGGCCCATTGTTCTGTTGCTATGCTACCTGACCTACCTGACCTGTTCTTTATCTTTGGGGGCATCTGGTTTAGGGCAGGGGCTTGTTCTCTGGCCTAGCTAGTACTTTTCCATGGTTCATGTTTGGTCCCTGACACACTTAGGACTGAGTGGTGTTCTAAGCCTAAGGATAATCATTTTGGTATGAGGACTTAATACAAAACCGAATATAAAAATGTTTAAATGGTGCCTATGCTGTGTAACTTTTCCTGAGAGACATGAATATCTAGTAAGACTAGATAGGGTACCAGTGACACACCAATTCTATCATGGTCTCGCATGGTTAAACAGTGATATTTTTTCAGGCGTGGCTAGTTACTAACAGAAACATAGGTGAAGATGAATGGAGTGTTTCTTATAGAAGTATGGATGACTCAAAGGCAGCTGCATCCCTGAAAAGCCCACCCCAGCATGGGCTATGACTTACAAATCTGCATCTCTGGAGTTCCTTGCCTATAAATGTCTCCTGTCCCCACCAGCTGCTTCTTGCTTTTATAACAGAAGGGCTGTTCTTGAGTCCTAGATCTTTCTTGAGTTTTTGTAGCCTTGTGAGTTCTATGAGCTTCCCTTCTTCCCTCCAGGTGAGAAAGTTTCAATTCAGAGCAAATAGCTCTATATACTCGATGTAAATACAAATCATTTAAAACTGCAATTGTGACTTTTACTGTTATTGTCTCTGATCTGTTCCTATCCATTTTGTAAAGTCTTTAACAGTGCTATTGAGTATTGATCACTGCCACTTGAGCATAAGCAAGAGTGCAATAGGAAACTAATGAACTTCTAAATCTTTCATTATATTTTTTATTGAATTTTTTCATAGAATATATATTCTGATTAAGATTTTTTTCCCTCTTTCAACTCCTCCCAAGTCCTTCCTATCTCCCCACATACTCTACTCCACACCCTTTCTTCCTCTTTTTAGAAGATGAACAAAAAACAACCAAACAAAACAAAATTTAAAAAAAGCTGGGGGATGGTACAGGAAATACAAGAAACACACAACTTCTCCATCTTGCCAATCACTAACAAAATAAACTTAAATAACATTCTTAAAACAACTAAAAACATACTATTTTTATACTAAAAGCTTTAAGTGCATTATGTCATGATTGCCATAAGTAATAAGAAAAATGATGTGTTTAAGAAGAGCTGTCAATTATCCTTAAAAAAGCTGTCAAACTCTCCTCCCCATACAATACATTCCAAGGGGGGTTTAAAAATAACGCTTATTTCCTTTCCAATTTTCTTCATTCCTTCAGCAAACACTGATTATTTTCACTGGTGTCCTGAATAAAGATTGAAATCAGTGTGGATTTGAGGTTTATTATTTGATTAGTGCACCTGAATCATTAATGATATGAGCTCAACCCTTAAAATAGTTTGAATAAAGAGCTCCTGTCACACAGATCACACAAACAAAGACCAACAATGCCAGCCTTCATTTCTAGACATTAATATTAACCACCAACTGAGGCCCTAAACCTTATTTTAGAAGAAAATAAAGTGAATTCTAAAATATATCATGTTGGTTGTGCTTTTGATTCATCTTTTCAAACTAATTTTCAACACATATAATATAGTAAAGATAAAGGCAAAGAAATTGAGGACAAAAACAATGAAAAGGGACAGAGACAATTCTACCCAAAGTTCTGGGTCAGAAAGTGATCAAATGTTGCCTTTGGCTTTGACCTTCCTAGCAGCTGGAGGAAAAAGTGAAATAAAGAAGGTATCGTGTCTTGCCATAATACTGTAGGAAAGAAAATAGTTCTTGGGGATGTGAGGAGCATTTCTCACATTGGAGTCTCAAAGGAATTCAATTTCACAGAGCCTTATACAAAACACCGTGTGGAAAACAAGTCTCTTCAGCAATTTGCAAGGGATGAAATATATTTTTCACATAATTATCATTTTACTTTTGCTAAATCACAAGAAAAGAGGGCCTGCAGAAATCAATTAGTGGTTAAGAGCACTCGCTACTTTTGCAGAGGATATATGCTCTGTTCCCAGCTCCCATTTCTGATGGATCACAACTGCCTGTAATTCTAGCAACAGGAAAATCATGCCATCTTTTGGGATATCCACAAATATACACATAAAATAAATCTCTTGTTTAAATTAGATATTATTAAATAATCATCTCGGAGAATGTGTTTAATGATCATCTAAGCCAAAGTCAACCCAATCTCCACACCTGGTAAACTCTGGGTTTCTACTTTTCCCAATCTTTCAGAGTAATGTTTGCTTCTTAATTTCCTACTTCCTGGAGACTACTAATTCCAACCTCCCTATTTTTTGATCACTGTTTTCCCATTTTCTTACATGGATATTTGTTATTTTCTTCCTTATTCTTTGTTTAATCTGAACAAATCACTTGCTCCTTATGGCTTTACATGTCAACACCACAATTGTTTATACCTGTCAATGACATGACAGTTATTTATACATCTATATTACTATCTCAGGACTCTTGAGTCCCTTTATCAACTCTTGTGTACTTGATAAACATCTCAAAAAACTGACTTTTCTCAACCATTCTTACACCATTCAGCCTTTGGCAACTTCAGTCCCTCTTACTTCTGTTTTCTTATCAATTTCACAAAGCTTATACTCATTCTCACTATAGATCTTACTGCTTTAATTGAAGCTGTTGGTTTCAACTTTTCATGTCTGCTTCATTCACTGATGATTTCTTGGAAGGTCATTCTGCTTCCTCTTTAACATCAGGACCACATTATGACATATTCTGTCAGGTGACTTACTGGTTAACTAAATGTTCCATGATTGCATGAAAATAGGGTCAAAAGTACTGAGATATATTCTACACATCCTGACTTGCTAGTCTTTAGAGCTGCCTGCAGTTAAAAGAAGCACTGGTATTTCATAAGCCATTATTTAGGGTGATGCCCCAGACTATTATAGGATGCTGCTGTATGACGAAACTTTTTCTGGGGAGATGCCACACATACACACACACACACACACACACACACACACACGCATGTCTATTCATCCTAAAGAGAGAGACCACAACACACCAAAGTATGGGTACTACCAAAGTCCTACTTGGTGAAACAATGAGTTTTATTGGGGTTTCTTACAGAAGTGTAGGTGAGAGGTGTAGGTTGACTTTTCTTTCCCTGCCAGTGGCTGTGCCAGAGGAACAACAGGTAGCAATTGAAGTTCAAGGTGTCAGCCCACCACGAGGAAACTTTGATAGGTCAATCTCGACTAGGCAAGACCCTAACACCCCAGACCCCAGAATGTCTTTTGCTTCTGCTGTGCCTTCACATGTTTGCTGCTGCCATCTTCCTCTGGTATCTAGCATGGTATGAATAGGTGTGGGAGATCCCCACTGCCTGTAAAGTAGTGTGTTTATCTCATGGAAACACCCCCATCCTATTGAACATTTTTACCTGTGGATTATTATGAAGATGATTCCTTCCTAAGCTGTACTGTAACATTGTTATTGATAGTAACAATGTTAGTTTAAATTGAGTTTTGATGATAAAGAATAAAACAAGGAAGTATCACACAGCTAGAACACATAGCATGAATCTTAAAGAGTCTTATTAATAAAAACAAACTCGGGGCCAGGTATTAGGGTGAATGTTGGAAGATCAGAGAAGCAGAACAAGCCACAGCCACCTCACCTCATCAGTTCCTCAGCTGATCCTGTTTCCTCAGACTGGAAGCCTCTGTGTCCTCATCCAAATGGATCTCAGCTGAACTGCTGCTAGAAGCCTAAAAGCTTAACCAGCTCTAGTTCCTGGTTTTCATGCCTTATATACCTTTCTGCTTTCTGCCATCACTTCCTGGAATTAAAGGCTCACTTCCTTGGATTAAAGGCGTGAGGAGTGACCATGCCTGGCTGTTTCCAGTGTGGCTTTAAACTCACAGAGATCCGGATGGATCTCTTTCTCCCAAGTGATAGGATTAAAGGTGTGTTTGCCACCATTTTCTGGCCTCTATATGTAGTGGCTGTTCTGTTTTCTGACCCCAGATAAGTTTATTAGAATGTACAATATTTTGGGGAATACAATGTCACCACAAGAAGCCATATAGTCTGTGGCTCAGGTTAATGATTACGAAAATCAGTTGAGTCCCAGTAGCCCAGCTAGCTTAAATTCTTTTAACCTTAATGTTGGGAAATGTGTTCACAGGTTTCAGACTGCATAATAGCTGAAACAAAGCTTTGAAAATAACTTAAAGTTAGACTAAGACGTTTTTGTCAAATAGCTTTGAGGTGAAAAATCCAAGAAAATAATCTAAAGTTTTAGAGAGGGACATAGCTGAAAGCAGAACTCCTGAAGATCAGGGAACAAGAACAAAGCAGCCCAATTATCATTAGCTGATGTGCCTTTCTTGCTAGGGGATTGGTTGATGATCAAAGGTGAAGATTAATTCCTTGTGCCTATTTTTTGCCTCAATCTCCTTATGTAAGAAACTATTGATGAGTGGGTTTGCACCCCAAAGATTTAAAGTAAAGCTGACTGATTCTTTTTCATATATAAAAGTTTAGGTTTGTGATTCCTTTAAGATATAAGATTAACTTTCAAGATAAATTATAGAGTAATTGGCCCTTTCTTTGTAACTGCAAACCTGCAGCCTACCAGTAAAAGACCTGACTGAGAAGAATACCTTGCTTGCCCACATGGTTAATCTATAACAAGTTATTTGGGTATGAGTGTATGTAGGTTTTTGGAATAATTTGTTTTTTACCTGTAATACGTAAAATGTTTAATCATGTAAGGGAGAGGAAAAACATGTTTTTACCTGTATTCATTATAATCAATCATTCACTTGAAAAACAGAATGTAGCCGGGCGGTGGTGGCACACGCCTTTAATCCCAGCACTCGGGAGGCAGAGCCAGGCGGATCTCTGTGAGTTCGAGGCCAGCCTGGTCTCCAAAGCGAGTTCCAGGAAAGGCACAAAGCTACACAG
>CABHPP010103084.1:0-20127 GCA_902168425.1 Peromyscus attwateri | reverse complement strand
CTTTGGAGACCAGGCTGGCCTCGAACTCACAGAGATCCGCCTGGTCTCCAAAGCGAGTTCCAGGAAAGGCACAAAGCTACACAGAAAAACCCTGTCTCAAAAAACCAAAAAAAAAAAAAAAGAAAGAAAAAGGAAAACAGAATGTAACCACATTGTAATTTTTATATTGCCTGAAAGATTTTGCTGGGGTTTATAAGCTGTAAGGGAAAGAATAAAGTTAGTGTATGAAAGAGTTAAAATTGGCTATAAGGAAAACATCAAGAATGAGAGAGTTAAAGTGAGTTAGAAGGAAAATATCAGGAATGAGAGGGTTAGAAAGAACTAGAAAGGAAACGTCAAGAATAAAGATAGAGTTAGAAGGAAAACCAGAAAAATTAAGAATAGAGAATGCAAAAGAAGAATAAAGAAAAGGTGTGAAGGAAACTATCAAGGGCTTATGTGAGTGTCTTTTTCCCTAACCCCTCAGATAGAAAGGTCTTTGTATACACTGACAACATGGCTTCTTTTCGAGCCCTAGGCTGTCTGGAGACTGGTCCTCCGGGCAGCAATATTTTCCTGCAGCCAGTTCCCAAATGACCACATAGAAACTTAATACTAATTATAAATGCTCAGCCAATAGCTCAGGCTTATACCTAACTAGCTCTTACTACTTAAATTAACCCATTTCTATTAATCTATGTTCTCCCCGAGGCTCATGGCTTTTCCCTCTTCTGCACATCCTGCTTCCTTTCCATCTCACTGGTGATTCCTCTGACTCCACTCTCCTTCTTTCCACTGTTCTCTCTGCCCCCCAAATCCTGCCTAGTTATCAGCCAATCAGCTCTTTATTAACAATGAGAGTGATACATAGTTGCAGTGTACAGAGATTGTTCCTGAGTACTTGCAGGAGAAGAAATGACTCAAAGACATCAAGGCTCACCACAACACCAATGACAACTTACAAAAGATGGGAGCCTGATCACCCTACAAGCAGCTCAACAGATGGAAGATTGTTCTTTCCAAGTGACTCAATTGTTCTAAACTTTTTCCAGGCAGCTAGCCTAGTCCAGAGTCTACTTCACAACTTCCTCTGAGAGCAACCTCAGCAGTATGGCTTGTTTACTCTGGCAGGGAGGGGGCCTAGTGAGTCTGGTCAGTTTTAGAGAGCTCCTGAAGCTATTTTGAATTGTTTATCTTCCTTCTTAAGACAGGAAACACGCATAAGGGGATGTTTAATCTTGGAGGAAACTGTTACAAAACAGATGCCAGCAATGAGAAGACACATTCTACCTTCAGGGGTGTGAAAATGTAAACAAAAATGAATGTATTTACTAATTAAGAAAATATGATCAATATTATCTAAGGTAAGTTATTCTGCTTTCCAATGATATCAACAGAAAGTATGAACTTTAAAACCTCTACACATGGTACTTCCTGCCTGTCATCTCAGCCCTTGGGAAGTGGAAGTAGGTGGATCAGGATCTGGAGCTTGACCAAAAATAGCCTGTCTAATATAAGCCCCTGTTTCGAAAAAGAAAACAGAAACAGCAACACAAATATTCCTACTAACACTGGCTCCTGTGAGCCTTTTTCCCTGCTTTCATGTTAGCCCTGTCCACTTAGTTTGAATAATAAAAATACATATGTTGTTTTCTTGACTAAAACAAGCTGCCTCCCTGAGTCTACCAAGACTCCCTGTACTCAAGCCGACCAAACTTGGCCAGAAATACTACTTTCTGGATTCCACTCTTATTTTAGACATCTTAATAGTAGGAACTGCAGAAAGAAACCTACTTTCTTGACAGTCCTTGACATGAATGCTCCTCTGTGTTATCTTAGAATCACTTCATAATTTTGTGATTCATGTTCAATTATGTGTTAAATTTTGTGAAAGATGTGAAATTTCGGTCTTATTCATCACTTTAGTGAACATGTCTAATTGTTCCTACATCATTTACGTGAAACAATACTGAGCACAATCATTCCTCAGTGAGCCATATTTCCATAGCCTCTCCTCAATGAGGTTCCATGGGGAAGTTTCCTGTGTGTGTTCTCTTCCCTTTGTCAAGCTGGCTTGTTTTTGTTAACTTGAAGGAACAGAACCAGCAGGAACGGTCAGCTGCTTCCAGATATCACTTATTTGAAGATCCTTTCCTTGTTGTTGTCTGTACTCTCCAAAGATGTACTAATTCCACCACTGAATTCAGTTCCTCACAAAAAAGCAACCTGCATGCTGTCTGAGCATCAGTCTAGCCAGCGTTTCTGTTCCGTTAGACCACTGTATGGCCAGTGTTAGCAGTTCCTGGCAAATAGTAGGTGTGCCATGAATGCTTGAGAAAAGTAACTGCTACATATGCATGCTCTTCTAATTACAGAAAAAAGCAATTTCATTTCAATATTGTCAAAACCATTTCCTCTATCAATCATTAAATACACATGGAAACTAACTTCACCAATGAAGCAAGTTCATCTCATATAACACACTGAAGAAACTGCAAAGCAAGAAAAGCCAAGCATGTAAAACCTCTTTAAAATGTTCCCTATAATCTTAGTGAAAATGACACTAGGAAGTATGGTTCTTGTTTTGGTTTGGTTTGGTTTGGTTTATTTTTGTTGTTTTTAAAGCAAACTCCAGAGAAGAAGGAAATGGAATCTTTTTTTTTTTTTTTTCATTTTAAACTTGCCCTAGTGATTAGAGATTAAAATCAGTGCCCTCTGTTTTTACTGTGGTCCCACCTAGACACTAATGAATTTTCCTGGCTAGTATAGTTTTTCTTACGTTTCTATGTAACCTTTATTGTGCCTTTACAGTCCCTTTATCACAGCCCCATAGGAGCAGAAGTAAATTGAAGATGCTTCAGCTCGTAAACTTGAAAGGTCCAAGAGACTCCAAGGCTTCTCTTCCTTAGCAAACAAGGAAACTAATCTGAATGTTAAGCTCTTTCTCAGGTCAGCTCCTGTCTCCGAATTACACAGCCAGCTGTAACGGCAGAGGGAGGGAGCCTAGGAGAGCATGCCAGGTGCAAAGTATATTTCCTGAAGAGGACAGAACACATCCTTCATCACAGTGGCAGTTTTAGTACCAGTCAATCTGCGGGAGTTGGAATGTCATTTCCTGTAATCTCCTTCCCTAGGTACTTTCTTGTTTATAGTTGGCCAAAGGAAGAGTGTGCGAAAGATTTGGATGCCAGAAGACACCATTACACTTGAAAATCAGGCTATTATAGATGTGGAAGAGATGCACAGGGCCAGGAAACTTTGTCCTCACTCTACATCCAGCTCTCCACCCCATCTGCTTGTCTTGTTCATGGTCAGCTGTCCCAGAAGCAGAAAGCCCCTTCTGGAGTGCATCTGCCAGCTCTTCCTGGAAGTTTCTCTCTAGGACTTATCCCTGAAAGTGTTAACTTAGGCAAAGCCTGTGAGTCACTTTCTCTGATTCTCTAACTCTTCCTTCCAAACTCTTCTTCCCCAGTGACACCTACACTTGTGGACTCTGGCATTTCTGCAATGCGTGCTTTATTTCACAATGTGGAGAGTGCCTCTGCCCCCTTTACTAATACATCCAATTAGCACGTTAATTGCCACATCCTACACATCACTTTTTATTGGTGAAGTTTTCTAAGCTGATACTTTGAAGACATTAATTATAATGCAATAGTTGTTATGGCATAAATTGTGACACACACTTGCAAACACAGTCTAACCTTTCACATTCTAAAAAGTACAATGAAAACTTAATGTAATGGTTTTGCTTCCCAAAAGTATCAACAAGTGAGTCACAAAAATTGAACCTGTGATTAAATAAAAAGCCTTTCCATATTAAAGATCCATGGCTGGACATTGCAGTACATATTGTAGTCCCAGCAGGTGGAAGCTTCTGCAGGAGGATTACAAGAAGTCAACTGAGCCGAATGGAGAGGTCCTGTCACACCAACAGAAAAGCAACATAATCTAAGAAACTCTACCACACAGAAAACTCTTTAACTTTATTTTTTCTAACCTTATGAGTGAAGAGAAAATGTTTTTTTTTCCAAATGTGAGGGTGACATATACCTAAAAATACGGAGCAACCTAAAACACATGGGTTAACAGTTTAGGGGAAAAATAGCATTTGTTAGTATAAAGATTTTTAACATGAGGAGACTACTAGCTCTGTATCTCAGCATGAATACTAACCAAGTGTGAAGACAGGTATGGGCTCCAGATACTCCAAGAACAAGTTCTCAGCAAAAAGAAGCCCCAGAGGGAAGACGGCAGAGAATGATAGACAAAGACAGGAGAAAGAGATCAGGGGAGAAGAGGAAGGGACAAGGGAGAAGGGAAGTGTTATTTGTTGGAGGGCTGATGGGAGAGGAACAAGGAATGCCTCCGGATAGAGAAGAGACAGACCTGGCCCACAGGCAAATGGTGGTTCATGTAGGTAAGAGGGGAAACCCCATTTCAGGATGAGGTGTTCAATTTTAATTGGGCATGTTAATTAGGTGAGCCAAGTGGGGGGTTGACTGCTGGACTTTAATACTCTGTTAGTTGGACCATGATAGTTGGCCTCAGAGGGAAGAAGTGACCAAATAAAGGTGGCATGTAAGGCAGAGAGAATGAGGGAGAAGGGCAAGGCCTGCCAGGCCATGTTTGCTATTCTCAGACTTGCTAGAGTCCCTTCACAAAGGAATCCCACTGGATTTTAATTGTAAAAGCACCGATTCTGGGAAAGACCTTAAAGATACAGCAAACAATTCCTGCCCCCCCCCCCCCATGCACATCCAGCTCAGGTTGCAGTTCACTAAGTGAATATTGACTTGTTGGTTGGCTGAATAACTAAAGGAATGAATGAAAAGCATTTCTCACTTACAATTAGTACAGAGGAGACTGATGCTATTGGAAGTGAGTCTAGTTCTCCTATGATTTTCTATTCTGTACTGCCAATCTGCCCTCAGCCAGGCTGCTTCTGAAAAATGTTGGTGTGAACACACCCTTCAATATTTCTTCCACACTGGCTGTAAATATAATCTAGGCATAAATCATCAAAAGTAAATACCAGTGAGCACTTTAATCCTTTGAAATAAATCAGGGAAATGGGGAGCCTGTGCCTGATGATGAAGCTTTAGTGTAGGTCAAAGCAGCAGTTTGCTGAAGAAGCAGCATGATAGAAAACACAGAACATTTTGCTAATGACTAAGAGTTGCTCTGTGCTTGCATTGCAATCTCAGGATTGCATTTTCCTTATTCCTGTCATTTCTGGTTATTTTGTGGGGACGTTTTCCTTCTATACGCTAGATCAAATGAGAGCAAGTTTATGTTTTTCTAAATGCTGTCATCCCAATAGCTTAACTAGATCATAGACATGATAGAAAACTGATTCACAAAACCCTTCTGCCCTCAAATAACTCTTGAGGAGATGAGATGTGTATAGAAGTAATTTTAATGCAAAGTCGAACAGTTTCCATGGCATAAGTAGATTAATTTTACTAAAGTTTGGCAAAAGGGAGAAATGATTTCCAGGCTGATAGACTATGGAAGTCTTCTGGTACAGGTAACATTTGACTCACCCCTGGAAGAATCAGTAAGTATAGAAGTTATGAAACGTTAGCCCTAGTTTTATCAAATCAAGGAAGACTAACATCTTGTAGAATAAAATCCTAGATAGCTTTAAATTTTAAACAAATAATCACGAACATTTACAATTCTGTACCATGAATTATGTAGGACTTATTTATTTTTACTACTAGTTACATGCTTATTTATGTATTTATGTAATTATTTTAGTATAAATATTTATGTAACTATTTTAGTATAAATAATTATGTAATTATTTATACTAAAAGTTACATGTTCTTCCTTTGATCTTTAACTGTATACAAAATATCTTTGGTTTGAAAACCATAATCCTTACAATTTTTTAGAGTAATTACATCATATTCTTAAATTGCTTTGTGTCAAACCAGTTGTAAACTCAATATTAGGACTTTTCATTCAAATCTCTAACCCAAGTAACAAAGAAAAAAAACAGCAGTGCTTTTTGCTCTTAGCCTGAATAGAGAGGAGACAGACCTGGAATTTATAAAGAAATGCCTTCAGGTTACAGCCATCTGTGGTTTACTATGACTTCCAGGACAAATGCAGATGGTAAACCTATTGTGGGGGACCACACAATCACCTCAAAAGTTCAACTTACATTAATTATTTAAAAAGTAACTATTCTGGATGGGAATTCCTCAACCTGTAAAAGGAATTATTTCAGGAACACAAAACAGAGAATTCTCCACAGGAAACACACACAGCCAGCAAGTGAAGTGAGCTAAAGAAGAGGAGGCAACTTGTAATCAGAGAATGCAATTCTAAGACAGGAAGGGCAAAAAAAGTGAAACTCTCTGGGATTTAGTAATGATTTAGAAACATTAAAAGACTAAAAAAGAAACATATCCAGGTGCAGTGGTTCAGGCATGTTACCACAGAAATAGCACTATCGATGTTTGTGCAGGAGCATAGGGGCTCAAGGTCAACCTGGGCTACATGAAGGAGGGAAAAATGGAGAAAACGAGGAAGAGAGAAATGGAGGCAAGCCGTATTCATGGACAAACTTTTGAAGAAAATACTATAAAAACTACTGTAAACTTTTAATAAAAAAACAAAGGCAAATATCTAAATGGTGAGAGACACTATTCCTCCAAGAAGTCTTAATTTAAAACTATATCCCTATAATTAACCGATAAATTCAAGGCATTCTCAATCTAAATGAGATGATTTTAATGAAAACTAGCCATTCTAAAGATTAGTTTTCAAATGAGTTTTTATGAATGGTGAACAATATTTAGGATAAGAAGAGATAAGGAATGCCACTATTATAAAGTATATGAAGCAAGGCTTCACGACGTTTGCATAGCCATAAAGAAATCTGCTAGCAGGGAAATGACAAAACACATCAGGTCTACATGTAAGTACCGTTTATAATAAGGATCATATTTTAAATCACCTGCACATAGACTCAATGGCTAGCAGCCCATCAGATGGACAACATAATTTTTAAACTCTTCCATTAAGTAATATGAGTAGTGGCATTGCAATGTTGTAGAAATACAACATTGTAGTTTAATTCTTGTAATTATATTTTTTTCATAAATGTCAGATTAAGCTGTACTTCCTAAAAGTTGGTCTACTTACTAATAATCATCATAGAAAAATATAGCTGTATTTGTTGGAGAAAAAATGAATACAGTTCAGGAGGTTGGTGTTGTTCATTAAATTCGTCTTCTGACTATGATGAACAGTCGCATTGCTCATTTAGGGAGTGGCACATGAAGTAGTATGTACCATGTCCTCACACAGTCCAGAAAAGTGTGTGTACCTATTTCTATCTTACGATAACAGCATAAGCATTGTGCTTGCATAATGACCCTTGGTAAGCTTCACAACCACAGCAGCCACACACCGAGCCACAGATGCTGTGGATTCCAGGTTCAGTTGGCAAAGCTAAGCTGCCCACACCGCTCCAGATACCATATACCTAAAGTATCCTGGCAGTTTTTTGAATGAAATGTTTCTACTCTGGTCAACCCAGCTTTTTTAATGTGATTGTCTCTGCAGTTGTGTTTCCTATCAGTACAATCTGCTCTATGCAATGACTACAAATTTCATCATGAATTTAAAGGATAAACCAGATACAAGCTATAAGACAGAAAAATATTTTATTTTTTTAAAGTTAAATTCTTTTAGAAATAAAATTAAAAGGTGTGAAGCTTAAGTAAAAATATGTGTATCCCCATTTAAAAGGTTAATTTTTTTTTTTTTTTTGGTTTTTCGAGACAGGGTTTCTCTGTGTAGCTTTTGCGCCTTTCCTGGAACTCGCTTGGGAGACCAGGCTGGCCTCGAACTCACAGAGATCCGCCTGGCTCTGCCTCCCGAGTGCTGGGATTAAAGGCGTGCGCCACCACCGCCTGGCCTTAAAAGGTTAATTTTTATGACAATTCTTACACATAACATAACAAAGAAGAAAATTAGTCAACAGCAAAGTGGACAAAGAAAACAAAACTGGACATTTATAGAAGAAAATGTTCAAGAAAACAATGAAAACAAATGAAAATAAAAATTAATTTTTTCTGTGTCTAGTTGTTAAAAATAAACTGAAAGATAAGTTAAAAGACTGAGGAATGGAAATCATAAAATAATCAGAGGACTGAGCCTTGTCAGGTACAGTGAACTTGCAGGTCTAGCTGGAGATAGTCTAGCAGATTTTATTAGATCAAAACCTGTGCTTGTACTTTGAGAGACAAATCTGCCTCTGGGTATCTGTTTTTGTAACATATTCTGAAAAGACATAATTACAGGATAATTTCTGGAACACTATCTTTAGCATCAATACTGTACTCATGTATTGCTTAATGGAAGAAAGATTGAATATTTGGAGGCATATAAATCTGAAAGCATGTTCAATACTCAAGTATTCCAATATGCAGTGATAAACAAAGATTTATGAACTGTGTATAAACAAAAATATCAACAGCAACAAAGATATGTGTGCTTTTTTTATATCCCATACCAATTATATATCTGTATTTTAAAGCATGTATCATATATATGCATGTGACTGCATATATGAAATATATAGACCATATCTACCGAGGACAAATATAGAGAGAAAGGAGTGGAATTGTAGAAATAATGGACTTTTAGATTTTGTCCTGTTCATGTCTACCCTGTTTATACAAAATACTTGCATAATACATTCAGTTATTATTAACACAAAAACTTTTGCTAAAATAAAATTAAAGCTTGACCTGATGAGGACTTCTTCCCAGTGTATTTCATGATGCTTCATTCCACTGAGACATTCACACCCGCAAGTTTCTTTGAAGAGGATACATCAATCAATGCCAAAAGAAATTTTCAGCTTCCAGACAGAGAAGTAGGTTGTATAGCAGCAGTCACTGACAGTTTGGGCACACATAACTGAACATTTCTGAGCGGATCACAGGCATCTCAAAGCTGAGAAGAATTGGTATGATGGATTCCTAAGTTCTGAAGTGTATCTGTAAGGTTAGATATTAGAAGGTTCTAGATACCTTTGAAGGGAAGCTATTTAACTTCCAGTGATATGCAATTAAATTGAGGAAAATGAAATCGAAGGTATGCTAAAATTTAAAAAGTAGAGCAAAATTCAAGATGTGTTGAATGTGAATCCAAATTTTGTAGCTACTTCTGTGGAGAGTCCAAAAAAAAAAAAAAAAAAAAAAAAAAAAAAACAACCAAAATAATGAAAACCTGTGAGGAACCAGAACATTATATAATGCAACTGCTGGCTACAGATGGTTAGGAAGAATTTAGATGTAGAATGGCAGCAGAAGCTTTTTGGAATATTCCTTTACACTGTGTGGATATATGTCACTATGATTGGTTTAATAAAGTAGCTGACTGGCCAATAGCTGGACAGGTAGAAGTTAGGCGGGACTGGCAGAGCATGAAGAACAAAGGAGTCTGGGGAGTCTTGAGGAGATGCAGAGGAAGCAGGAGATGAACTTGTCATTCTGAGAAAAGGTACTGAGCCATTGGCAGAGTGTAGATAAGAAATATGGTTTAATTTAAGTAATAAGAGCTAGTTACTGACAACCTGACCTATTGGCCAAGCATTTGTACTTAATAAAAAGTCTCTGTGTGGTTATTTGGGAACTGACTGGCAGGCTAGAACAATTCTACCTACAAGGCTTAAAAGCCCAAAACTTAAAAAACACAATGGTAAAAACATGTGATTATTAATTCACAGTCATGCATGCATTCTGAATGGAGCAGTTATTTTGCGTTTTCCCTTTTAAACATTTACTCTAACATTTGTTCATTTTGTTGTTGCTGAAATATTTAACATACTTTTATTTAGTCTCTGGGTATTTGGCACATGTCTATAATGCCTTTTCCTTACATCTACTACCAATCTTTTCCCTCAGTAGTACTACCCTATGACTCAGCTATACCTCTTTTGGGCATATATTCAAAGGAGCCTCTGTTCTACTACAGAGATGGATGCTTATCCATGTTTATTAATGTTATACTCACAAAATCTGTGTTTAACTTGGTGATGGTCCTTAAAGTATATAACCTCCCACACCATGGCACAGACTGTGTTCCTCAAACATCCTTTCACAAGGACTAAGCAAATCCAACTAAAAGGCACACGGCCTTCCTTTTCTTCCAAGGTAGCCTTTCCTCTCACCCAGCAGGACAGTATTACTCTTTGCCTCTACCCCAAAACTCTCTCTTGCTTCCTTGGATTTATTATTTTTCTAGTGATTATAAATAACCATATTATATGCATTTAGCTGATTTTTATCAATTCCCATGGCAAATTAGGCATGTATTATGTTAGTCATTGATGTTTTCTCTTTATTCTTTTATCTTGGACACCAATAACCATATTTAATATACAATAGATAACCAACAAGTATTTCTTGAATGAATGAGATGAAGAATCCTTGGTATATATTAATTCAGAGAGTAAGATAAATTCAGCTCTTGGGGATTCAGAGGGCTTATTAGCTGTTAAACTCCTCAAGACACTATCTTTAAAAGATAACTTTTTTTTTTGTTAATTTTTCTTTTCTACACTTAGTGGTCACACTTTTTTTTCCTCATGTAAAACTAGAATACAATAAAATTATTAGTGCATAGAGACATACATATGTTATCCCAGCACATAAGAGGTTAAGCCCAGTCTGGCCTACAGAAGAAGACCTTGTATCAAAAATAACAAAATTAAAGTTCTGTGCAAAGTATTTTTAGCAAATACGGTATCATCTAAAATCCTATTAAGTTCTGGTGACTTAGTATTTTAAAATTCTGTGTGGAACTATCAGTAGTGGCTCAGGACCGGCAAAACCAAATTCTCAGCACAGTGGAGATGTATTTGCCTCTAGAGGGACAGAGGGTAAAGAATAAGAGACAAAGATAGGAGATAAAGGACAGGGAGAAGGGAAGGGAACAGGGAGAAGGGGAAGGGGTATTTGTCAAGCGGGGAGAGGGCGGGGGGGGGGGGGGGGAACAAGACAAAGGACTGCCTTTGGATAAAGAGGAGGCAGATGTGGTATGTAGAAAAATGGCGGTTTATAAGGGTAAAAGGGAAACGCTGTGTTAGTAAGAGGAGTTTAATTTTAATTGATCATGCTAATTAGGTGAGCCAAATATTGATTGCTGGACTTCAATACTTTGATAGCTGACTCTTGATAGTAAGCCTCCAGAGGAGGAAGTAGTCAAACAAGGAAATAGACCTTGGTAGCTAGCTTTTGGAATGTAATCTAATGGTTTTTAGCAAGATAGAGGGAACAGGGGAGAAGGACAAGGCCTGACAGAGCCATGTTTGCCATGCTTGAGTTGACTAGAGTCCCTTCACTGTGCCCATGCTTCGATGCCTGTTTCTCCCGCCTTTTTAATACACAGCTTGCCTTTTATTATTGCTACATACTATTCCTCAGAAACATAGTGCCTACAAAATCTGGCTTTGGGGAAACAGAATACAAATCTAAAGCAAAATTTAGTATATTTGAAGAAGCTGTAAAGCTATAAACTTACAAAAACACACTGATAGAAAGTGGTTCATGCTAGGTGCATTTTGTATGGGATCTTATCATCTAGTCAAGTTCTACCAGGAAAACAGAAACTATTTTTGATTTTTGTAAATAAGAATATAAAATTCAAGAAAAATTGATTGCAGAGGTAAAAGAGATGCTGAGACATGAAACAAGGAACAGTAAAGCCACCCAAAGATGATCAACAGCAAAGGCCAGAAACACATGGGCATGGAAACCCTGGGAGGAGGTGAACTCCAGAGCCCAGCTGGGGAAACCTCCTTAGTGGAGATCCAGCCTGTACTGCATATCGACCCCCCTACTTCTTTCTTCTCATTCTTTGAACCCCCAAAGTCCCTCCCATTTATTGAGTCAGTTGAGATTGGATCCTGAGAGAACTGGTCTACAGGAGTCAGGCCCTACAGAAGTCAGGTTCACCAGTGAGGCTGAACAGAACTAGAGGAAGAGGAAAGCTGGGCTGTTCCAGGACTAGCTCAGATTCATATTTAATTTCACCTAAAACATATGTGAATGGTTTTCATTTATCACAGTAAGTTTAGCAGACTAAAGGTTAAAAGCAAAAATAAAATTGTGCTAAATGCAACTCACTCTAAAATTATATTATTAATTTTGATGTTTATTATGAGTTTGTCAGCATATCCTTATAGTCGAGTAAGCATAAATTATCAGTTACATTATGTGGCAACAATTATTGATAAATCTATATTTTAATCACATATCACAGCATGACTAATATCCTACCATAAAGTTTTAGTTTTAGTCTTGGGGGAGAGTAGTGCCTATAATCTCAGCACTGAGGGGGTTGATGCAGAAATATTGAGAAAATTCAGAGTCTACACAATAAGACCCTGTCTCAGAAAATCACAACTAGTCAAAATACAGAGAACAACTGATTGTGAAGTGACCAGTTCCAATGGATACATCAATAATGCAACTCCTGCATGTGAGTTTCACGAACCATTGTAGAAGAGGGGACAGAAAGATTGTAAGAGCCAAAGGAGGCTGTGAAATAATGTCTCCTGGAAATGATGGGGAAGCTCAACTATAATACTTCAACAATACAGCTACCTAAACAAAACCTGAACAAACACAATACTAATAGACATGCCAAAGTGGAAGGTGGAAACCTCAAGGGACCCTAACCCTAGATAAAGAACTGCAGGCAGATAAAAAATGCTGAGAGTAGGAAAATTAGTCTTCCCCAGGAATAAGTGCGTGAAGTGGTTATCCAACACCAAGTGGTCAGCACTGAAATCGTATGCATACAAACAACACTAAACATATTTAGCAGGTTGTATTTACATATTTATGTGTAATATATATGCAACAATAGCAATTACAGAAAAAGAAGGTATGAATTTGTGGGAGAGCAGGAGACATATGGGGGAGTGGAAGCAGAAAAGGGGAGGATGATGTAATTATATTTTAATTTAAAAATAAAAAAAAAGAAAAAGAAAATCCTGTCTCAAGAGAAATTATTTAAGCATTTGTTTAGCTAATGATCCAGGATCTAGCAATGTTATAGTTAATATCACTTTAATATATTTTAGTTTATTTCTATAACCCTCTTCAGCATTATTTTCAATCATGGAAGAAACATTAAATTCTGCTTCTCTTTACTCAAGGTGTGCTTTATGTAGACTCCTCAAGATCTGTTTAGAACCTATGTTTAGCAGACCATACAGTATAATAAGAGCTTTCAATTGGCCATTACTTAGCCCAAAATAGCTCACAGACAGTATTTGAGGAAATGTTAATGGCAACAAATTAAAAAAACAATTTTATTAAGAATCCTATGAATATGGGCATTCAATCTTAGTCGAGAGATTACAACAAGAATCATTCTTTATACTCCAAAAGAATAATAAGATGGCTTTCTCATTGTTCCTTTTTGTTTTTGAGGGAGTTGTCATGCTTTCTATAGATAAAGGTACAAGCCATCACAAACAAAGGATGGCTTCAGTTATTATATAGACCAAGCAATCTCATTGTATTTGTAGACTTAAGTCACACATATTTCCAAAAGGGATTCAACACAAACTAAAATGAAAGCACAATACAAGAAAGCTGACCACTGCCCAGAATGAAAGACACATTAATAATACAAGGGTAACAAGTAAAATGTACCAGGAAACTTACAAAAAAAAAATTTCCTGAGTTTGCTTGATTCTGAACAGAGTAGAAAATAATTGGGTTTTCTAGCTCTCAGAGTCAAAGAAAGAGAAGTGCATACTGCCTTGGCAGGAAGAGCTACACATTCCCAGTCACATTTCAGCCTTACTGGGTTGAACAATGACAGCAGCCTTACAAAGAACTCTGACAGGAGTATGTTGGCTCTGTCTCAGTCACAGGACTAAAGACCTCTACAATAGATTCCAGAGATGTTCTGTTTTGTTCAAGTCTCGGTGATCCCTGACTGAGTAGGAATCACCAAAATCTTATAGAATTACCAGATTGTTTTGGTGCCTGTGGCTTTTGTAGAAATCTGATTGTATATGTTGTATATATTTTCTTTTTCAAAATTATGTTACTGCATCCAGAAGAGCAAAGCAATTACTTTCGGTCTCGGGGAAGCTATCATGATGCTTTTTGGTGAAATTCATCTTGTGAATGATTAGACACAACTTAATAATTCAAGAATTTTAAAATGGATTATTTTGCATTTGAAAACGGTATTGGAAAAAAACAATCCTTTTGGCTCTTAGTTAATATTGGTGGAAAGAGCTCCTTTACACAGCTTAGCATGGGAATAGATCACTATTGCCACCTCCTGGCAAGCAAACCACACCACCAAAATCTAAGTCCTTTGAAGAGCTATATATTCAGGGAAAGTAAGATTGCTCCATAAATAGGCAATAAAGTATAGAGTATTTATTGTAAGATGATCATTGAATTTTATTATTTATTCTTTTAAGACCTTTACAGAAATCCATTAGAGTTGATAAATAGTAGCATTTGTTTTATGAGCTCTTTATGTTCAACAGAAATTCTGCTTGTTATGACTTTTTAAATTAAATGCATATGAAGGGTCTACCTGTGATTGAAACAAGTGTTAGAGGGTTTCAAGAGGAAAACTCAGAAAATTCTATGCTTTGGAGGATAGGAGCCTGGCTCAAGCACTGCATGCAGTCAAGAAAGTGACAGGTGGCTTTCTACCATATAATAAAGCCGATGATGACATGGATAGCACCTCCAACAGCGTTAATCCATCTTTCTGCCATGGGGGCTTTCAGAGGAGATGAATGATAATGGCCCCTTCCAACTCTCCTTGTCGTCCTGCTGCATTCCTGTTCAGTTCTCCCTTCCTTCTTATTGTTCTCCTTTACAATCAGTTAGTCCTGATGCTTTGAGCCTCTTCCCACCTTCCTCACATCTGGACATCAAGTCCTCAGCTGCATCAGAGCCTGCTTCATGGACTCCCTGCCTGAGATGCCAGCTGAGCCATTTGTGAAATAGATGTCACTCAATCTGCAAGATGCACTACAGGGTGCCCGGCTGTCCTAGAGGTTCCAAATACTTCTTGCTACAGATGAATAAAAAAGAAGAATGAGGAATGGCTTCATGCTGTTACCCTGAAGGTCAGAATATCATACCCACAGTGTTCAGAGTCTTAACTCTTTAAGCTAATCATTGTATCAAAGATGAGCTTAACAACTAACCTTCCATACATGGATGGAAATCAACATCACAGACAATTGAAAATTTAAAAATATAAATAAATATTCCTCAAAAAAAAGGGGGAAACATTTTAGTTGTTGTCGTTATTTTAATTTTACCATCTTTTATCCTAAATTTTACCTAAACTCCACTCGAGTCTTACAAGTGTAAGGTTGTTTTTAGTTTACACTAAAAGAAGGATGAAGAAAGAACACTGTGGAAATCAGTGTGGACTTGAGCGTGGAAGCATGAAATCACTCCAATTTAGTACCCTGGGAAGTGTTCTGCTGACCTTCCACACTGCTTGCCTGTTGCATTGCTGGTTAAGTCAATTTTCTGAAAAACCAAGCCTGGAAAAACCATCAGGAGAGAGCATCTTCTACACCTAAAAATGAAACATAATAATGTCAGGTATCAGTGACATATCAAGGTGAATAACATTGAAAAATGGTCAATTCTTCTACCCCAGATGACCACTGGCTCCAAAAGGCTACTATTAGAAAGAAACCACACAGAAATAAGACAAAGATTGTGAAAGGAAACATAGAAAGCAAAGCAAATGTATAATAAAATAAGTCAAAACAATGAATAAGATGCACAAACAGAATAAATACTTCCAAAGCCACAACAGTATCAGATGTCCATGTATATATCACTTACTATGAAATAGAAATGTCTGTGATCAGTTCACATGCAAATTAAATTCAGTTCTCAGGACAATCACATTCCCCCTATGCAGCAGATTTAAAAAAAAAAAAAAAGCAAAGAAAACCTAGGGAACATGCATATGTTTTCTTGGATTCATGGATTTCAATCAGGGGGCCTGACTCTACATGCTAAGCTTTCTATTCCTCCTTAGTCCTAAGTGTCATGTTTGTAGACATAATCCTTGCTCTCTTTCTCCCACACGTTCCTTCCATTTGTTTCCCTATGACAGAATATGTAGTTAATTCCCAATTTGCCCAAAGCCAGGCACGCTCTAAGTGATTTGGCAGCATGGAAGTCCCTATCCCACCTTCTTCTCTCCATACCTCAGTGCCTCTTTAGGACATGATGCCATGAAATTCACCTCTCTGCTCCTCTGCAGTGGGAACAGCTCTGAGAACCCAGAATATCTTCCTTTCTTCTCTCCTTTCACAGAAGCCAGACATTCAGCATATGTGGGGTTCTCTTTCACTACTCTTGTAATAACCACCCCACTTGTTTTCTTTAATTTAAACTTGGTGCATATATGCTTGTTTTTAAAGATGTACAACATGATTCTTCTTCAAACAAAATTGTATAATGTGGATACTGCACAGTGTTTAGAGATACAGATGTGTTGTAAAAAGACTGAATTGAGGAAAAGAACACACATGTTCACGGCAGAGAGCTGAAAGCGACTTGGTAATTTTTAGATACAATATGCTGTTATTAATCATCACGTTGGGTCATAGATTTCTTGAGCTTAGGCCTCCTTTCCCACTTATCTTTGCCTGCACTTTCCCTAATCAAACACTAGCATATTTAATCCCACCATGATCTCTATTTCTCAGCAAATTTAAAACTCAGGCCAATAACACCTTCAGAATTTCATTTGACTAGTACATAAAAATAGAGATAGTTATTATCTTAGAGATGATATTTATATTTAATTACTTAGTTGTTTCATTCATTTGAATTCAGTAAATCACTTGCATAAATGAGATGACAGAAGGAAGCAAACACAATAATGAGGCAAATTAATCAGTTACTCCCTGGCCTGTCATAGACCAACTGACCTAAGGCATAGCTGCTGGAGCTTCTCTGAAATAAAAGTCAGAGTCTCTAACACCAGGCTCATAACCAGTACCTAGAAGGTTGTATTAGATTAAAGCATACTAAATTCCCTCTTCACAGGAAAAATAAGTGGTGTTCTTTGATTTCATACACCTCCTTGTGCTGCAGATTGAAGAGATTTTTGGTCAAAAGATATGATGTTTCAGCTAAACAAGGATCTATTAAATAATAGAATAACTTTATAATTTACAATAAAATATTATATACCTGAAATTTTCTAATATAATAGACTTTAAACATTCTCATTCTAAAATACACAGTGCGTAAGGGGTCAGATAGATGGGTCAGCAAGTCAAGATGTTTGCCGCCCAAGTCTGGTGATTTGAGTTTGATTCCTAGAACCTATTTAATGGTGGGAGGAGAGATTATTCTCTGGCTTGTACACACAGACACACACAGACACACACACACACACACACACAGACACACACACACACAATACATACTCACACAATAATCATAATTTACAATTTTAATAGTATGTGAGACAATTGATATGATAGTTTGATGTAGTTATTCTATCTATAGCTATAAACATTAATACCAAATTATCATATTATACAATATAAATATATATAATGAAGTTATTTTGTCAATTACAATTCTTAATAAAAGGTTTACAAAGTACATAAGAATGTCAACTTAGCGGCTCCATGAAAATTATTTTTCTTACACCGGGCAGTGATGGTGCATGCCTTTCTTTAATCTCAGCACTCAGGAGGCAGAGCCAGGCAGATCTCTCTGAATTCGAGGCCAGCCTGATCTGCAGAGTGAGATCCAGGACAGGCACCAAAACTACACAGAGAAACCCTGTGTTGAAAAACCAAAAAAAAAAAAAAAAATATTTATCTTATAATCAACCTCTCTGTTAGAAAATAATAAAATTTCATTAAGTACAATGCTTCTGACATCAAATATCAAGCATAAATATGAAATCTCTGTTTGCATGAAGCATTTTTAGAGAGGGATTTTTCCAACTTGTCTCTGAATATACATGTGTGTTACTGATATGGTCCCCTTCAACCTGGTCCTAAGAATACAATACGTGAATATGCATACGTTCTCATACCCATTCAGCTCACCATGAAGGATAAAATGCGCTGTTTAGAAAGAAGCATGAAACTTGTCTAGAAAATAAATGCTATTAATGAAAAAAATACATATCTTCATACAATAACAGCTAGTAAACCAAGAGGCCGTGAAGCTGAAGGAAGCAGGGAGGGCATGTGGGAGCTATTTTAGTCAGCGTCCTGTTGCCATAGAGACATCACGACCAAGGCAACTTCCATAGCGGAAAGCCTTTAATTGTGGGCTTGCTTACAGTTTTTAGAGGCTTGGTCATTTTCATCGTGACAAAGAGCATGGCAGCAGGGAGATGTGTGCTCGAGCAGTAGCTGAGAGCTGTATCCTGATCTGCAAGTAGATGGCCATGTGCTTTTGAAACCTCAAAGTCCACACCCAGTCACACACTTCCTCCAACAAGATCATACCTCTTAATCCTTCTAATTCTTTCAAATAGTACCACTCCCTGGTGAATAAGCATTCAAATATATGAGCCTATGTGGGCCATTCTTTTTTAAACAATTAAAGAAGGGAGTAAAGGAAAGGAAGAAATGTTTTAATTATATTGTAATCTCAAAAATATAATAAAAATATATAGTATGTAAAAAAATAGCAAAAAGTATAAAAGCTATCATCCTACATCATCATTTATGCCATCAATTGATCACTTCATTATAAAGTAAAATTAGTGAATTAGAAAGTTTTAAATTATTTATAGGAACAACAAATATTCATTATAGATGAAAATACATTTCCTTGAAAGGTTATCATATTAATTTTATTCCACTTCCTATGTATCAAAAACAGTATTTTTCTCCAAATTACAATGACTGAAATAAAAAAAAAAGTGTCTTTGGAAGAACATACCAGCAGAATTGTCAACATGTGATAAAAATCAATGTTTTTTTTCTCATGTAAAGTTATTACAAATACTATTCAATATTACTTTAAAATTTTACATGTTTCTTTAAAAAAGAAAATTTGTTTTACTTCATATTCTAGCCTATTTTGTTGTTGTTTTGTTGGGAGGTGGTTGAGAGGAGCATGGAAGACAGGGTTCTAGGCCAAAGCTGATCTTGAGATCACTGTGGACATGAAGAGACTGGCCTTGAATTTGTGCAGTCCTCTTGTCTCTACCTCGCAAATACTGGGATTACAAACAGATCATATCCTAAATGTCAAAGCTATTTATGTAGCCTTCTCTTTTTGCTTAGGCTTTCTAGAATAATAGACTTCAGCTAACCACAGATGTATCAAAGAAGGGTTGAGACTAGTCTCAATAAACATCCACACAAAGATAATCTCAGCCATTTGAACACTTAAGTATTTTGTTCTAATTATCTTGTTAGAACATCCATAGTAACAGATAACCTGTTAAATGTTTATGATATACCTGCTCTGTGGTGGGTTGGTTTGTTTGGATTTGCATTTATCTTCATAGCAAACAAGCAGAACAAGTGCTGCAAGGTGGAATGTGTGCATGCTACAGGTACCTTGTCTTCAATACTGACATTACCTAATCATCATTCCACAGTTTGCATCAATCTTTCTTTTAGATTGCACATAAAATGTAGACCCTGCAGCAGAACAGGGGCCATGCCCCTGTTTATCTGGCCATCACCAGTGAACTTTATTTCTGTGGTTGCTTTTAAATGTCCTTTTCTGATTCAAAGCACAGTGTTTATATCAAGACAAATAATTGCCCCACTTCATTTAATGGAAGAAAATTTAAGCTTAGAGTAAATTTCAAAACTTTTAATGGCTTTATTTTTTAATGATTTTTATTTTTAATGTTTTATTTTTGCTGTTGTTAATTATGTGGTTTTGTGTGTGTGTGTGTGTGTGTGTGTGTGTGTGTGTGTAGACAATAGTGCAAGTGCACATGGAGGCTGGAGGGATTGACTTCTCCCTGTTGACTAAGAATAAAATCCATGCAGGCTCCACAGCTGTCGGTCTAAAAAGGTTGTGAGTTCCCTAGAGCTTGGTTCAGTTGTCTCTGTAGATTTCCCCATCATGATCTTGACGTGCCCCCCCCCCCCCCCCC
>CABHPP010103083.1:0-16221 GCA_902168425.1 Peromyscus attwateri | reverse complement strand
TAGATGCTAGACTAGTTCATTCCTAATTCACAATAAGCTATTGTGGCCCTGGCTTTAAAACAGTTTGTTCAGTATTGTTCATTTCATCAGCACACCTTTGTGTGCTGGCCCTATTTGGCATTAATGATAGCTTACATATTTTCCTGTCTTGCTGAAATGAAGAATTCTATAGCTATTCAAGCATCCACATCCTATGGATGTCTTTAGCCTGTCTTCCTGTTTCAGTTTGCTGCTTGTCCATTTCTGTTGATTTTGTTTTTGAGGTACAGGGGCTTGAACCCAGGGCCTTGCACATGCTAGTCAAGCACTCTACCACCGAGCCACACCCACAGCTGTTCATCCATTTAAAATAGCAATGGCACACACTGGCATCCATGGACTAGAGTGTGATTTATCTTAATGCCTGAGTTTTGCTGTGTGATGCTTGTAAAGGTAAAAAAAAAAAAAATCACAATCTTAGGTTCTCTCAGAAGGATTTGTGGCACTCCTGGGTAGAAGAGTTTGGTGGGAACAACCAGAGGGCAGGGACAACATGGTGGGCACTTGGAGTGGGACAGAGAGAAGCCATTATTGCCCACCAGACTTTCAGAGGAGTTTAGACTTTCTCCATCCACGCTTTTCTTGTATTTGAGGTATGTGTGTGAAAGAGGGGAGTGGAGCAACAGAGGCCGAGAGAAAGGAGAGGAGAGAGAAGAGGGAAGGTGAGAGAGAAACACAGAAGAAACCATTTCTGTAGGAACTGCCCAGGCTTATGCCTTTACAGAATGCTTCTGCAGAAGGTGTTTGAGGCATAAGGAACCCGGCTATTGCCAAAGTTAGGTAAGGGAAGGCGATAATGACGTTTGGTAATGAACCTTTTAATTAAAAGGAGTAACATCATTCCACAGCATGCCAGCTGAAAGTGGCAAGGGTGCATGAGCAAGATATACCATGTAATTTAACAGGCAGTCTCCTGATTGAAAACCAAGCCAAGCCACACCACACCACACCACACCACACCATACCACACCACATCACACCACACTACACCACACCACATCACACCACACTACACCACACCACGCCGGCTTCCTGTAAAGCTGGGGTGTTTTCTCCAGAACAAGAATAAAAATTATAGAAGAGAGAGAGAGAGAGAGAGAGAGAGAGAGAGAGACAGAGAGAGACAGAGAGACAGAGACAGAGAGAGACAGAGACAGAGATAGAGAGAGAACACTTTAGGAAGGAATTCGGGGGTTGTATAGTTTTTCTAGTTTTTCTAGACAGGACTCTTTAGTAAACCACCAACACTACCTTGGTTGTAAATTCTCCAGGACCCAGTTTATGGCCTTTCAGCCAAACAGTCCCAGAACACATGACAATAAACTTCTGTATGAGTCAAAATCTATCATCTTGATGATGTAATTCTCGTTTTTTAACAAGTCTTTAATCTGGTGTAATCTACTGACTTGAAGGTCGTTCTTACAGTAAAACGGAACAAGCCTGGCCTAAAAGCTCGGACCCGGCTCCTTTTTCTGCCTCATCTTGGCATTCTCCATCAGTTTTGCTGCAATATTTTGCTAAAAATTAAATAGAATTCTCCTCCAGGAATCCACATACGGAGCAATCTGGGAGAAACTGATGCCACATTTCAGATAGTTTTCACTTTCAGAACATTTTCTCACCACATCCTAGTTCTCACTGCGTCACGTGGGTCTGCAGGGTGAAGGGACACTTCATATTTGTCATCATGCCACCCAGGTCAGTGGCTTTAGAACAGTAGAGGAGGCCGGCCAGGGAGGCGATTCCACCTCACACAGCCCATCTTTTCTAGTGTTTCCCAGACCTCAAAGCCATCTTTCACCTGCTAGAATTTCTTCATCGATCTGTTCATTAGAACTAGAAATTAGTTGGATTTCCACATCCATGGTTAATCCACCCAAGACTTAAATTCTGCTTAGCATTTGAACAGGATAGCATTCTCGTCACTGAATAATTTCACGCTCACATACATACCTTCCAAAATTTGCATTGCTGTAACAAAATGATCAAAATGATGTGTGTGTGTGTGTGTGTGTGTGTGTGTGTGTGTGTGTGCGTGTGTGCACGTGTGCAGGTGCCTACAAAGGCTAGAAGAGGACGTAGAGGGCATCAGATCGCCTGGAAGCAGTGTTACAGGAGCTAGTGAGCTGCCCACATGGGATGCTGTGATTAGGGTCCCCTTGAAGAGCAGCAGATACTTCAGCCCTCTTACCTGCTGGTCACCCCTCCAGCCCGCTTTGCATTGCTTTACTATCTGTTTTTGACCCAGAGTGTGCATTCTCCAAACCGTTGTCTTAAGCACTCGGCTGAGTCCAGGCCAGCTCCCCCTCACACTTCTCTGAGAGCTGCCGTTCTGTGACCCTGCTGCTATCACTTAAGGTCAGGAGAAGTCACATGTCCTCACAGCTGCCCTTTCCTTTGTCATCACTGTTCCTTTAGAGACAGAACTGGACTTGAAGGATTCAACATAAGACACCCAATATTAATAAAGTATGAAATGTTTTCTTTGGAGACTGGTGACTCAGGAGTCATTTTTATTTTAAGGTTTTCACGTGGCAGACTGATGCTTTGTGTTTCTTTCAAAAAATCTAGCAAATGTGTCTTCTGAGTCTAGTGTCTATCAGTCATACAGGAACCATGAATGCTGTTTCCTGCCACGTGGCATATGTGCTATGGGTTAAGAATGACATTTGCCCATACCTCATGATAGCCAGACAGTAAAGAACAAAATAAACAGGACACAGTGAGTATAAATATAAATTTCCATATGATTTATTGTTGTTCCTTGTACATAAGAAACAGTAATATACAAGTTACACTGCTTTAGAATGTAAAATGGATAAAAATGTGTACAAAAAAGCATGTTCCTAGAAAAAAAGGATATTGCAAATAGTAAAAACTGGGGAGTAAAAAGCCAAAACAAAAAACGAAGAAACAAACTAAAACAAAACAAGAAAAACCAACATTTCTTCAATTCAGTGTGCAAACATATAAAAATAGAAATACTAACTCTACAGACAGTATTTCCTGATAAATTATTTAAATAGCATATCTACATAGTCTGAGATCTCTATTCCAATGGCAATGCGAAAAAAATAATTTATAAAAATAAACCAATGGTATACAAGATGATAGAACAAAACCAGAACTTTTAAGAAGTTGTATTTAACATTTCAAAGCTATTTCTTTATTGGGATCGTCTTCTGCGAAGGGTTTTTATGCTATGTACAACACCGACTTAGACATGACAGTAGTTTTAAGTTTATTGACACTTAAACTCTTTCTACTTGATCCAAAATTCTTTACTCAGTCACACAACAAATGAGGTAATATTTGTATATAAGTTCCACCTTTGTCTCATTTGGGAAAATGGAAAAAGAAAGAAAAAAGGAAGGTGATTATGTTTTCTTCTCCCTGGAAACAGGCACAAGGGGTGGCGTGGGCCAGCCTTAGAGTGTTCATGGCTTCCTTTACAAGGAGAAACACGTGCAGACGGCAGCCACCTAATTCCACTTGAAAAGACAGAGGAAAGGAAGGGAGAGAAGCCCAAGGAGTCCAAGTCATTCACTCTAAGCCCCAAAGTGAGAAGTGGCGACTTCTGCTGGCTTTCCGCACGCTGGTTCTGGAGAGGTTTGCCGAGCTGCTCAGCTACCTGCTCACAAACATTTGCCATATGCAATCTAATTCCAGGTAGAACAGGGTTAATAAATAATCGGTATTTACAATCTTACAGTCATAAAGACTCACTACGAGGATGATTCAGATAGCCCCACACTTCCTGTTTCAGTAACAATCCTTCAGACGGGTCCTCCAGAATAGGGAGAAAAAAAAATATAAATATATTACATTGCTAAAGCGTTTGTTACACAAAAACCAGAAGAGAATTGGAAAACTCCATGGTAACTGAGGTGAAAAAAAAAGAAAAAAAGGAAAAGGAATGTTTTAGTTAGGTCGATAGAAATTTTGTGCCTTTCTAACCATAAAATAAAGGCGTGCTGCCCCCCCTGCAGAGGCAGCTAGAGCTCACTGAGATGGTCTCCTGTGCTCCTGCTAAGTCTGCACATCGTATGTGTAGAATAAACCGACAGTTCCAGCGTTACCAGCCAAGGGCAGCCAGCACTGCTTTTCACTTCTGACCCCTACCCTGGCCACTGCAGGTGATGGTGAGAAGCGCCCAAAGGGAGGAAGTCCAGAAGCCAGGCTTTCATCGATGGCTGGGTTAGCTTACACGGGCCAGCATGAGGAAATGCAACAAGTCTTTCTGTCCCCTGAAAATGATTTAGTACCGAACAAGTAACAGCTCCTCCATATTTTCTTCACACAATTGTCTCTTGGGTATGTACCCTCCCTAGTGCTCCTGCTTCCCCACTCCTGAGGACCTACGTCAGGGGGGGTTTGGTGCCAAGTTCCAGTGAGTCCTTCTTTCTCTGACATGCCCTAAAATGCTTCTGAGTGTGCTCCTCAGAGATGGCCTCACAGAAACCCTGGGCTCTGTGAGTAAGGCAGAGTGGGGCGGGCACCTTCCCAGCGGGAAGTAAATAGACACTGTTGCTTTCACAAAAGCAAACCAAAGTGATTCTTCATGTTCTTGGAAGATGCGTTCTCATTCATTAAAGGCCGAGAGTGCTGAGTCTGGGTTTGAAGACTGCATTTTCTTGAGGCAGGTCACGTGCTCTAAAAGTCCGCACTATGCAAGAAGAGAAGCAAGGTAGGCAAGGAGAAGTGATCCTGGCAGGGGAGTTTTCTCTAGCCCTTGGTTCCAGAAGGTGCAGTGCCAGCGCTGGTTATGATTGACAGCTAATGATTAGGAATCTGTTAAATGAACAAAGATATACATAAATGAAAACGAAGTCAACAGGCGTACAATCATCTTAGTATTAATCATCAGACTAACAACTCGGGGCTAACTTCTAGCTTTGACAGGGACAGAATCAGGAGCCTCCCTACCCCATCCAGATTAGCATGTCTCGTGGTGTCATCCTTGTTTAGGTCATGTTTAGGCAGCCATGTTGGTGAGACTTTACTCTTGATGTCTTTGATCTTAATACCCAATGCCTTCGAGCTGGCAGACATGGGACTCAGTAAATATGTACTAAGAACTCACTCTGTGGTAGGTCCAATGCTAGGCTCAGAGTTTAAGTATTCGTGTGGTGAGGAAAAGGGAGGCAATAAAGCTAAGGTTATTAGTGAAAATCAATACTCCCTCTGCGCCTGGTCTTGGGAAGAACAGTTTGTGTTTGATGGCGTGAAGATCATCATAAGCCAAGGGCGAGGCATGTAAGCACGCAGAACTTTGAAGTGTTACCAGTAAGGTCTAATGTTGGTAGCTACTTGCTTACTGTCTGCCTCTGACCTGTGTGGGAAGAGTTCAGAGACAAGCTGGGCTAGCTCCTATCCGGGATTCTATAGACATTACTTCGTGTTTAGCATTGTATCCTCAAAAGCAAAACAGAAGTGACTCGCTCTCTCCCCGACATAGTCTTCAAATCAGAGCCTCCCGCCATTGTCAGTCAGCCTTGTTGATCTGTGGACATGTCAACTGTACATTCATCACAGTGTTGCTCCTACCTCGACATTCGTATTTCATGTCTGAGAAGAAGACCATTTCTTGAGAGAAGACAAATAGACCTAGTCTACCACCAGCGTAGGTTTTATCATAGATGGGTCCTGAGTCGGCCATGATTTTCTTTCCTTCATACATCACCACTCTGCGCAGAAAAAAAAAAAGGAAATCTCATTCATGAGACTGTTACTTCCTGGTCTTATCCTTTGAGCCTATTCGGTGTGACTACAGTGAAATTCAATCATCGCAATCTTACCTGATGTAACCTGTCTTTGGCCTGTGGCTGAGACGCCATCTGTAAGCAGTGAAATCCTTCCAGCCTATGTGACGGGGGTCATGCCACAGGGTGCGCACCTGAAGGAAAAGGGCCAGAAAAGGTTGAAACACAGCTCCCTCCGAAGATTCCTATTTCATTCCACAAGAAACTGCTTAAAAGGCACCGAGTTGACCTGTATTTGGAGAAGGGGCAGTATGGATTTTCCCCAAGGCATCTCTTGCTTACTGTGTGCCACTCAGTGACTATAAAGCAGAGAGAAGAAAGGGAAGGAGGGTTTTGTTTGAAGTGGCTGGAGCTGCCTGAGGGTTTAAAGGGGAACTCTTGGTCAGAGCCCACTTGCTTCTAACACACTACTGTTTTGTACCACGGTTGGTAATGCTGGGAACTTGACAGCCAAGACTCCCTAGTGCCGACTGTCTCCTGTACTCCCCAAGGGCCCATCAACTCTCCCTTCTAGATGATGTAGCTTCTTACCTGGCCAGGGGTGTTTCCTGTGTGCCACAGAGCATTGCGCAGGTGCTCGCCAGGTCCTGTGGTCGAATTCACAACCTTTACAGACAGGCCCGAATATCCCTGAGCCCTGGTGGGGTTGGTGTCCCAGTAGGACTGAGTGACTTGTTTCCACATCACAACGTAGAAGCGGCTGCTGGACTGGTAGCCGAACACAAAGCCGGCATAGTCGTCATCCCTCTCGGTGTTAATGAAGAAGGTACCACTGAAGTCCACGGCATTAAACTCATCATAACCTGGAAGGCAAAGCCAGAGTCGGATTAAAGGCTGTGGCTTTCACGGTGTTCTCCATGATGTTCCCAGATATCCTGAGGTTATAGGTCCTATCCATAGGCTCAATGGTCATAATTCATATTTACCTCCTTCCAGTGTACCCCTCTGGATCTAAGGAACTCACTACTCACCTACAGCAAGACCAGGATCACAGTTTACAGTCTGGACCAGTTCTTTGCCCTGATGGCGTACAACCCAGTTAGGGTCATTTTGGGAGGTCCCTTTGGGATCTAGAGGAATCATCTGGAACCGGCGGAAATCGGTTTCACTGATGTCAACATTCTCAGGACAGATGTCATCAATGTCTGGCACGTTGTCATGATCAAAGTCGTCTTTGCAGGCATCACCTCGGCCATCACCTAAGGTCAAAGAAGGCAAAAGTTCCATGAAATTCTGAAATGCTATTATGAGTGGGTCACCAAGTCACAATCTCATAAAAACTGGTGTTTTGTTCCTTTGTCCTCTCAGATGCTCCGTTTTCATTTCTTGTGTCTGGACAGCTAAGGTGTCAGTTATGCTATTCGGTACTGGCCATGGTGACTCACCATCAGAGTCCTTCTGGTCAGGGTTGGGCACCAGTCTGCAATTGTCCCTGTCATCAGGAATGCCGTCATTGTCGTCGTCATGGTCGCAGGCATCCCCTTTGCCATCTTTATCATGGTCGGCCTGGTTGGCGTTAGGCACGTAGGGACAGTTGTCCATATTGTTCTGATGGCCATCCTCATCGATGTCCTGGTTGTTGTCACAGGTGTCCCCTATGCGGTCGGAGTCAGAGTCCAGCTGGAAGAGAGGCATCAACGGCGGGTGAGTCAAACAACAGACACCAGGCTAAAGGGAGCATTAATGCCCCGGGGCAGGGAGCATTCTCCGCGTTGGACATGGATATGGGGCTCATCTTTACTTCTCTAGTACCACAGAAAGACACACCACGTTTTAAAGAGGATTTTACCTGATCCTTATTTTTACATGAAAATTGAGAAGAGAGCTTAACACAGAGTTATTTTTAAATCACTCGAGGGAATGCAATGTTTATTGTTTATATCTTAATGTACATTTTGTAATTTCCCATTGACATCAAAAGCAAATATTGACAGGCCAACTTCTACTCCAGGCCTTGAGTCATGGCAGTGGTCTATGTAGACTGTCTGCATAATATGTATGAGACATTAATTACCTTTTTGTTTTTGAGGCTTTTGGCTTTCTACATCTATTTCATAAAGATTTCATCTGTTGGATAAAGTCAAACTCTAAATTTTTTGAAGCAGACTTTCCCAGAGTCCATAGCATTCAGTATGTGAGGTGCTTAGGGACCGTTTCTATAAAAACTGGATGCCTCCTTGCCACTATTTATACTCTTTGCTTTTGAGATTTTTTTTATATGATTGAATTTGCTTATAAAATTTATTCAAATCTGAGGAATCAAAAACCCACTTAGTGAGGTTAACTACTAATTTAAGATGTTTAATGTCTGGTAGACCCAAACTCAGAGGAGGCTATCTCAGTGCCACATGGCCAGCAGAGAATAAAGGCCCTCAGGGTTTCTTTCCTATGATGATGGCTTTAAGTCATCTTGCTTTTAGCATGATATAACTTCATAATTAGGAGAAACTTCAATTCTCATTTCTCTAATCCTTAAAGTTCTGTTCAAATTTCGGATTGCTGAACCTTTCAGAAGCACCATTTTAGGAAATGGAAAACCTGCTGTACTTTTTCCCTAGACACCATGTGCAGTGATAGGAAGGGAAACACTCTACTGGGAACCCGTGTGTTTACATGCATCTGCACCATCGGTAACACCCACAGCTTGTCCCGGGAGGAGCCCACGAGGCTGGGCTCATTGGGAGAATGGGAGAAATTCTCCAGCTTTGAGAAGTATTTTAGCTTCCTGATTTCCTGGCAGACTCTGTTGCTAGCCACAACACAGGTGCTTACTTTGCTTCTGGACACTGCCTTCCTCTGTCTCACAGGCATCGGACAGGACTGTAGAACTGTCCATCCCAGCTCTTTGTGTAATTTGTCTTAATGGCAGCAGCAAACAGGACTGAGGTCACAGGGTTTCCACACTAACCTCTGGGAGAGTTTGCCAAGGGCTCATATCAGGCAGACTTTACAGGTACACATTGCAAATGGCTCTGGCTGTCCTGGGAACCCCAGTCATGGGAGGGTTTGATATCTATTGAAGTCACTGTTTTAAAGGTGTAGAGAGAAGACACAATACCTCACTGAGAGATTCTGAAAGGAGTCCACCTACCTGATCTGGATTGTGTTCCAGGGGGCAGTTGTCACACTGATCTCCAACCCCGTCCATGTCAGTGTCCCTCTGGTCCACATTGTAAACATACTGGCAGTTGTCTCGCTCATTGAGGATTCCTGTGGAGGGGGTGTTGATGGGAGCTGAGTCCTGCAGCTCCATATATTTCAACTGAATCACTCATTAACAGCCACCAAGTAAGCTGTGCATGTTGCCGTCCCTTTCGGCTGTCAAGCCAGGGGATGCCTTACCGTCTCCGTCGATGTCCACAGCACAGGCATCTCCCTCTCCATTGTTGTCTGTGTCTGCCTGGTCAGGGTTGTGGTTGTAGGGGCAGTTATCACAGCGGTCTCCCACGTCATCTCTGTCGTAGTCATACTGGGCCGGGTTGTAATGGAATGGACAGTTGTCCTGCAAAGAGGAGAAATGGACGCTCTCTGATGCTGCCTGGGAGACCAGCTGATGCCTTCAACCTCATACACAGTGTTATAAACCCTCAAAGGTCTGCAGCAGTTACCTTGTACTTGGTCAATACACTAACGAGTATTCAGTGTAAGTAAAATACCAAGACATGATGGATGAAAAGTGGATTTCTTTTTGGTTACAATTAAGAGAGATACAGGATATAACCTCATCGTCTCAGCTGTCATTATAAAAACACACGCATTTAGACATTACATCTGAATTGAATCTGGGGAACAGAATGTTAAGTGTATTTGCTGTAATTTCTCAAACTGGGGGAGGCTGTGATGAAAAATGAAACTCTAACAATCCTTTAAGCAACATCTGTGTCCTCAAACGATGGAGACACAGTGACCAGTTTCTAATTGTCCTGTAGATCGGTTTGGTATGTTTTTGCTATCACTCTGCAATGCCCGCACATCCTAGTGTCTCGGGATGAAGGAGGGATAGAGAGCATGTTGTTGTCCCTACCCTGTCATCCGGGATCTTGTCGTTGTCATCATCGTCATCACAGGCATCGCCGATCCCATCTCTGTCATAGTCTTCCTGCCCTGAGTTGGGAAGGTTGGGGCAGTTGTCCTAAGAAAAAGGAGACACACGTGACAGCGGCAGTTAGCATAAGCCCATACCTGGAGGGCCACACTGGGATAGCCTAATAGGATGCTCAGGTGCAGGCATGCTTTTATGTCAAGGTGAAGCCATGAAAGGTATTTTGGGAGGTTGCTCTTGTAGAGTCTGTATAAATGCTCTAGGCTTCATACATCCTGTCTCATTCAAGATCTTGGCACCAAAATGACTCCATGCTAATGGGAGTCAATGCCCTTCTGTGTCTGGGAGATTTAATCTTTGTGTCGTTTTCAGTTTTCCAACACTCAGAATTCCTTGGCACACTCCCGAGAGGGGAGCCCATGAGGGCGGCCGGCCGTACCTTTTTGCAGTGGTAGGTGGCGTTGGCCACACACACCAGGTTCTCGTTAGGCCAGCCGTCCAGGTCTGTGTCCTCTCCACAGATGATGCCGTTGCCCGCGTAGCCAGGCTTGCACTCACAGCGGTACATGGGGTCGCTGTAGTGGCCCAGGTAGTTGCACTTGGCGTTCTTGTTGCAGTCGTGCGTCCCATCCGTGCAGGGGTTTCGTGGCTTGCACACCTGAGGGCACAGCGTCCCAATGCTATCACAGAATGTTCGAAAGCCCCAAGACGCCAGAGAGTCCGGATCCCTCCCATCCTGACGCAGACAGCGGCCCCGTTAGGAGAAAGGTGGGATCCCTCCGTCCCTCTCCATTCTCTCTCAGTATATCCAGGCTACTGGCAAATGCAGTTTTACACTGAATTTTCTTGGAACTGCTCAGCTTGCAAAACATGGCATGTGCAAGCCCACCCGGTCACAGCTTCTCTCGGCCCCGCATTTTCAAATACGTTGGCTGCCCACTGCACATGCAGTGCCCTCTCTGTCCGTCAGTTGTTGGGTCAGGGACAGCCCTCTTCTACTCTGGCCCACTTCTCTACTCTACCTGTTTGTTGGCCATGGCGTGTTCGACACCTCGGCCAAAGGGCTGTGAGCCAGTGAATCGTGGCGGGCAGGGCAGGCAGTTGTAGCCAGGGTCTGTGTTCTCACACCGGTGTTCTCCATTGTGATTGAAGCAGGCGTCAGGCACTTCTTTGCACTGTGGATGAAATGAGATTTTGCTAAAGACTTGGCAAATGCCGTCTTAAGGAAGGGCCCTGGGCCGGGTTAGCTGCTTTCTCCGTTCTGATAGCTTAGAGCCGTTGGTTGCTTACCTCGTCAACATCCTTGCACTGGATGCCATTTCCGCTGTAGCCAGGAGGACAGGCACCACATTTCCAGCTTCCATCAGGATAGCTAGTACACTTGGCACCAGCAAAGCAGGGGTTGGACAGGCATCCATCTGAGATGAGGTAAGAGATAGGGAAATGGTTGGGTCTAAGTTGCCATCACTGCCATGCGCTACTTAAAAATGATGCAGAATAAGACATTGTAGGGCCTCTGCTACTGGTAATGGTCCACCTGCATCTTAGAGTAATCAGACGACCAGGACTAGTCAAAGCCGGACAATCTCCCTCCCCACTGGTGAATGCTGCCTGTGACATTCATAAAACAGAAAGCTCCCAGGGTGGTTTGGTGGCTGGCTTCACAGCTTACCAATTGGACAGTCCTGCTTGTTGCAAACTTGATTTTCAGTCACATCACCAACACAGTCTTTGCCTCCGAACTGGGGTGTGGGGTTGTTACAGAGCCGGCTGCGTCTCTGCACGCCTCCTCCACAGGTGACAGAGCAGATGTCCCACAGTGACCAGGGACCCCAGCCTCCATTGACTGTAAGAAAATGAGTCACATGTAAAAATCCAGTTTTCAGGTGCCTTAGCTGTCCCAGAAACCTGTCCTGAGCCTGTCAGAAATGCCTTCGAACCCAGCCCATGGGGAGAATGTTTGGGAATTGGGGATGGCTGAAATGGTTTTCTTTCTGTTTTTCATTAAAAGAAGCTGCTGAGCACGCAGGACTTGGTTTCTGTTTGTTTCTCTAGTGAGTGAGCTCCCATGCTCCACGGCCCACTGAGCTGGAGGTCACAGATAGGAGGCGACCAGCTGGGCAGAGCTGCCTCCCATATGTCCCTGGGTCAGGCCCACACTTACTTGGGCAGGCATCTTTCTTGCAGGCTTTGGTCTCCCGAGCTTCACCTTCACAGGGCTTCCCGTTCATCTGGGGGCTGGGAGAGTTGCAGAGCCGGATCCTTGTGATAACACCATCACCACAGGTCACGGAACAAGATGACCACGGGGACCAGTGACTCCAGCCACCATCCTGCTTAACTGAAAGGTAAATCTGATGGTCACAACTGGTGCTGCCCTGGAGAGGGCCACAAAGAAAGTCTCAGACACCAATAATTCTAGCAAGTGATCAATGGCATCTTAAACAAGTGTGCAGTAGAAACTATGGCCACATGCCAATGTCAGTGGAGAAACTTTTCTAGCACAAGGAAGATGGTATTTAGCTGTGTGAGCTGATGTCAATAGCTCAACATTTATAGGCTATTGGCCAAGAGCCAAGCTCTATTCTAATTGTTTCATGTGCCTTATCTAGAGAAAATGCCTAATAAAACTTTATCAAGAATGGTTATTGTTCCCATGTAATAGATGCGGAGGAAGCTCGGGGAGGGAAGGTCATTCTCAGGAGTGCAGAGATTAGGAGTGTAATTGCAGCTCAGATCCCAAGCCCAGAACCTGTGCCCTCAGGCTCCTTGCTGTGGAGCTGCTCTTGGTGGTGACAGCATTGAGAAGTGAGATTGCCACCCCTTCGCGGCCTTGGTGCTTACATCTCTTGTCACACTCCTGAATGTGGCAGGTCCTCGTCTGTACTGAAGAGCCCTCACATCTGTTGTTGAGGCTGTCACAGGAGCGACCACGTTGCTGAATTCCATTGCCACACGTTGCCGAGCAGGAAGTCCACTCAGACCAGGGGGACCAGCCATCATCAGCAGAGTCGCTGGCTGTGGGGAGAAACAGGATCGTTTGGCACCTGTATCTCGGACAGACTGCTCTTTAGAGGGCTCCGTTCAGGGCCCTTCATTGCCTGAGGTTGCAAAGCAATGGGTTTCTTTTTAAAATCCTTCTTTTCTTCATACTCCTAGCTTTATGGAAGCATGATGGACAAATAGAAGTTGTTGACATTTATGTGTACACCAGATGCTTGGCTAGCCAAGGGAGAACGGGAGCGGAGCTCATCATTTCACAGGCTTGTGCGTGGTCTGGTGTTTTCATACTTTTCACAAGAGGAGAACATGCTTGTTTACCATCTGCTTAGACACGTGTGACAATGACATGTGTCTGTCAGAGGACAGGGAACTGTCATTTTCATTTGTCATCGGTTGAAAGTCTTCCTAGCAAACCCCAATTTAGGCTCACAGCTCTGCTAGCTCTCAGCTAGCTTTGTTCCCTGTAACTCACACCTCAGACAGATGTTGAACAGAAAGAGATAATACAGAAAAACATTGTGCCAAAATTGCTACCATGGGATTGATTATTATGACCCATGGCTCATGTGTGTAACTCTGTGTGTGTGAGTAAAGGGCAATTCAACATCCCTGATTTCTCTCTGATCCACGATGAGTCACTTTTATGACTTGCACTTTCTGCATTAAAATAGCTCCTCAACAAAGTGATTATACTGGCAACAAGCCCCAGAGGCAGAATGTCTCACAGCAGTATAGTAGCTGATTTCTTTTATTACCCTGGAACTTCAACAGATCCTAAGCTCTTAGGCCTCCTATCACTGCAGATAAAACAGGTGGCTTTTCAATCCTCAATCCAGTGCTTATACCAGTTTCTATAAATTCTCCGGTGGATAATTTTCTCTAACAAAAAGATTAATTGCTAAAAGCAACCAACTTAAGACTACTGCCATATTCAACTCTTCTCCTCACAGCATAACACCAGAACCCATAAACTCCATCAAGATCATTGCCTATGCCATAATCCAGATGCAAGATTGAGGTTTGGTCACCATGGAGGTTTGGACTCTGTTCAAATAGACTAGCTTTTAGTTACCTAAGTCTGTCTGCAAGACTCTGCCTGGAAAAGTCTGCTGGAGCTGGGAAGGGCTGGGCTCCAGTGCTGTGCCCAGCTGTCAGGATGCCCCCAAACTGAGCTAGCCACTGAAGAATGGTTATATCATTTCAGGAACTTACGCCAACACCGTGGGCAGCATTCTCCATCAGGAACTGTGGCGTTGGAGCAGGGCATGATGGGGCAGGACACCTTTTTGCAGATGGTAACTGAGTTCTGCAAGGCAAGTGAAGGAGAGGGAAATATGTTACCAAGCATATTGCAAAGAGGAGCTTTCTGTGACATTTCCATTATAAGCCATGACTCAGTCAGGGCAGTAAGCGTTCTAGCAGAGCAGTTTTTATAGGAGGGACGTCTCTGCTGGATCTGCAGACCTCAGTGTCACAAAGTTGCAGGGTGAATTCTCACTCCATTCTTTGGAAAGTTCTTTTTAACTGGTACTCTGTCAGGTGTGGAAGTTACAGAACAGCACATTCGTATAAGGGAAATCACCGAACTTTGTAGCTCATATCTCATATCAGCATCTCAAATGCAGATACAGCTTTATCACATTTTAGAGAAAAAAAATGGGAATTTAACGGAGGTTATGTCTCAAATTCAGTAATCAGTGGTTCGCATTTAAGCTTTGTTTTTCCTGGTGAGCTAGAGATCTGAACAGTGTTAGAAGACCCTCCTTGCCAGAGCTGAATACCAATCAGGGCTGGTCAAAAAAGAACACTCTAAGCAGGTTTTATTTACCTGACATTCAATACTTGGTCTTTGAACACTAAAGCAGCTAAATTATTCCAACGTTTAGGTAGGTTTGTTCTCTTAGCTACTTAGCCTGGTGTATAATTAAGACTTTGTTAACCCCTCTGAGAGTTAAAAAGGAGTCTGTAGATGTCATAATTACATATTAAAGAAAAGAAATTACTTTGGTCGCAGGCCAGGGCATATTTAAAAAAATGTGTGTGGTCACTTGAGTATCTCCTGAGACATAGGCCATCAATTCTTACTGTAGTTTGTGAGTGTCTCTTACCTGACAGTGACACTCAGTGCAACTGTCTACAGTCCATTCCTCATTGTTCTTGTACTGGACTCCATTGTGGAAGCAGAGGGGAGGCCGCCTCAGCTCACTGGCCAGTTCTCTATTCTCTTCGGTCTGAAAGGGGAGAATGCTCGTGAGTGTCCAGGCTCCCATGGGACCACCTATGGTGATCTTCAAGGGCTGGCAAATGAGAGCAGAGGCCACTGACCACTTTTCGGATGCTGTCCTGTAGTGTGGTCACGATGGTGCGCAGGCCCCTGAGTTCTAGGACCATGCTGGATAGTTCGTCACAGGAGAGGCCACAGATGGCTTGCAGGTCCTTTGTTTTGTGGCCGATGTAGTTGGTGCGGATAGCAGGGCTGGAACCATTCACCACGTTGTTGTCAAGGGTGAGAAGGACGTTGGTAGCAGCTGAGAAACAACATGTAATAGAAAGGCTTCAACAGCTGGTCTCCCAGCCCCTTCAGGTTCTTGTAAAAGACATTCCATTTGGGATGAGGGATGAATGTAGAGGGGGTGCATGCACGTGTGGAATACTCTTTGAGAGTCACTTTTGTATACTTCAACTACGTTCCCCCAGGATGTTGTGTATAAATCCTACTGCTTATTTATCAGGGTGTTTTTGGTGGAATTCCCCAGAATTCTCCAAATCTCAGAAACACGGGGATACTCACAGCTGGAGCAGCCTTTGTTCCTGAGAATGTCTTCTGGGGTGGTTCCAAAGACAAACCTCACATTCTGCAGCACCCCCTGTGGGCAGAGGACACACACTGTAGAATGCTGGGGGTGGGGGTGGGGCAGCCTGTCTCATTCCGCTTGGAAAAGCATGTGGTGAGTTTAAAAGAACTGTTTTAAGATCACCCGGCCAGAATATCACACGGACATAAACTGCCAAACAACTTTAAAATCCTAATTGTGTCTTCTGCCAATTTGAGCAATTTACAAAGAATCCAGTTATCTGGTTATCAGACTGCTTGGGGTACACAGGAAATGGAATCTGATCCCAAGTCTGGAGGACAGGATACTCTGATACTCCCCAGTGTCAAAGAGTTAATGTGGGAGTTCAAAGCCATGCTTGGGGAAAAAAAAGAGGAAAAAGAAAAGAAAAAAAAAAGAAGAAAAAAACAAGGCAGAACAGCACATGACCAGACTGTTACTCCTACCTTGGATCCAGACTGGAGGCATCCAGAACACCCTACCCAGGGACTCAAATGCTGACAAAGTATCCTTTTCAAGCCATATTAAAACTGGTAGGTAA